>CM029623.1:25892708-26078648 GCA_017311315.1 Dendrocalamus latiflorus
GGAAAAGTATTGAGAAGGCTTTAGTTTTGGCTAGGCTTTTTTAGGGTAATTTTCAGGGCACTTTGTAAATGCATGAAAATCCAGCAATAAACATCACTTTGAATCAATCATGTTCCTGATTCGCAGAAGGTGCTGGTGATTGCAGGTATCGAAGCATTCAAGCGAAGGAAGCTTACGACTACATGCAAGGCGTCAAATCGCTGCTGGAAAACAGGCACATGTGATTAAGAGGTTTTTGCTCCCGGTGTCGAAGATCTCAAGTATGTGCAAACCAGTTGAAGTTACGACTACATGCAAACCAGCCGAAGTTACAACTTAGTGCAAAGTAGTAAAAGCTTATGAGTCAGTGCAAATCAGTCGAAGTTTGAGTACATGAAAATCAGTTGAAGTTCGAGTAAGTGCAAAGCGATCAAAGCTTATGAGTGCTAACTGGTCGAAGCTTATGCGTGATAACCGGTCGAAGATCAAGAGTGTGAAGCGATCATAGTTTACAAGCGCAGAAGAAGTTTACGACTACTGATCATGGTCGAAGTTTACGACTGGTAAGAGATTACAACAGCTGAGTGGTCGAGTGCCAAGCGAGTGTAATCATCATCGAAGTTTACAACAACAACTGAGCGGTCGAGCGAGCGGTCAAGCATTGAGCGGTCAAAATCTATGTTTGGTAAGTTAGATTGCTTTTGGGTTCCGAATAACGACTACAATCATTCACCCGATGATTGCCGTGTTCGATCGTACAAGTGGTATCAGAGCCAGTTGCTATGACAAGAGAGGTACGTGAACCGTCCTCCCATGTTAGATGATACAGATTTTACTTTTTGAAAGTGTCGTATGCAAGTTTACATTGAGGCTCAAGGTAATGATGTTTGGAATAAAGTTTATAGATCTTATGAGGTTCCTACTACTGTTACTAATTTAAATAAAATGGATGTTGGTTTAAATGCTCAAGCTCGTAACTTGCTATTTCCAGGGATTTCTCGCAAAGAATTTGATAGTGTAGTTTGTATTAATTCTGCTCACTTAATATGAAAAGCTTTTTGCGATTATCATGAAGGAACCGCTAAATCAAGAAAGTGCGCAAGAATCTATATAAAAAAAGTACTCTGATTTTGCTATGAAGCCTGGTGAATCTATTGATGATCTTTTTGCTTGTATTGAGAAAATATTGAGTAATTTTGCACGGTGTTAAAGTTATTCCTGCTTATGAAGATAATGCAACTAAAATTTCAAGATCTTTAAATTCTAAGTTGTTAATGGTTGTCACAACTATTAATCAAACTGTTGATCTAGATACTTTAAGTTTGGATGATCTTTATTCTAAATTGAAAACCTATGACAGGGAAGCTTCGCCATCTAAAATTGATAAATCTTCATCTTTAGCACTGGTGACTAGCCTCGTGCAGGCTGCTTCGTTGAGTGCTTTGTCTTGTGTTTCTTTGTTTGCTTTGTCTTTTTTCAGATGAAGATTTCGAGTAGCTTCCTGAAGAGGACTTGGTGTTGATCTCCTCAAAGGCATACAAGGCACTCAACAATGTAAAGATGAGGAAGTGAGGTGGCGTGTTAAGTTTGATCAGGTGCTATGAGTGTGACGAGCCAGACCACATTATGGTGGATTGCCCTAAGCTCAAGGGGAAGGTGATCAAGGAAGATAAGAATTATCATCATCGACCATCCAAGAACAACAACACCAAGAGTGGCAATTTCCATCGCAAGTTTGCTAAAAAGATTATATCGGCTATCGAGCGTCTTGATTTGAGTGATGAAGACTTTGAGAGTTGCGACGACGACATCATTGATGATAATGATTCTAAAGCTAAAAAGAAGAACAATGACTACACAAGCATGTATTTCATGGCAAGGAATATGACGATGGCTGTGATCCCGATAAGGTAAGACCGCCATATTATAAGATTGAAGATGATTTGATAAAACTTGCTATTGAATTGAAAAGATAAAAAAACAAATTGAAAGAAAATAATTTTGTTGTTGAAAGCTTGAATTATGATATTAATATATTTAGAGTTTCTATTCCTATTGATGAATCATGTGAGTCTTGTCAAGTTTTATATTCTGTGTTGAAGACTGCTAGATTAATTAATGCATCAAACTTAGTTCAACATAGAAATGTAACTGCTAAATTTGATGAATTAAGATTGGCACATGACTCGTGTAATGAAAAGGTAAAACTTGGTAATGATGAAATTGAAAAGCTTAAGTTTAATTTTTTAAAGCTTGTTCTAATTGTGAATTTCTAGAAGCTAGACTTAATTTATCTCAGAAATCTATTCAATAAATACTTTATCATGAAAACCTATCTTACTCAAATTATCCTAAGTAAAATATTAAAATTGATGCTTTAACTAGGCAATTGAATAATTTTGCTGAAAAAGAAAGGCTGGCTTAATCTAGTGCTTCCAAGGATTTAGTAATGAAATTATTAAGTGCACAACTTGTCCCTTATTGGCTAAACGAAATGAGTACCTTAATGATACTTTTGAGAAATTTTCTTTTGGCAAGAAAAATCTGAATATGATAATAGACAAGTCAAAAACATGTGTGAAAAATTATGGTCTAGGATTTAATTTTGTTGAGCATGTGAAGAATAAGCCACCTAAGGAAGTTAAGCTTCTTGAACGTAGAAAAATTGCAGTAAAATATTAACCAAAATAAACTGTGTTTAAATCTGCTAGTATAGCAAAGGATCCCTCTACCAAAGTGGGTGTTGTTAAGTCAACATATATCATTTTTCATTAAGTCAAGTATCAATGCACCCATTGTGGTAGAGATGGTCATTTGGTTCAGTTTTGCTTCTGAAAAGCAAAGAAAAATAAGAAAGATAGGTTAAGAAAGGTTTCTCATTCTGAATTGGTATATGTGCAAGCTCCTTAACGTCGCTTTGGTCCCTCTAATCAACATTTTGCAGGTTTTGGACTTTTTATGACAAGACCAGTTAGACCGTCATTAGACTTGCGGTTAGACTGGCCCTAGTCAGACCAGTTTCTAAATGGTAGTCTGACCAATAGTGCACAAATGCTAAATTTTTTGTTTGATCATTATCATTGCCTATTGTTTCCCTTGTTCATCTGTATCTCAGTACTAAATTCCTAAATCTTAGTTCACTAACCCTGGTATTATGAGACCGATGTTTCCTCTTATGTAAGAACAACTGATGACGATAGGGAACATGAGCTTGATTGGGTTCTAATCTTTTACGGCATTGCTTGATTGGAATACTTGATGGTTATTCACTTTCTTTGATGGCTTTCAAGAGATTTCGCTTTCTGAGAGACCACGTAGAAAAGGTGATGTTGCTCAACATCTGGTTGAGTCAGATTCTCAAGCTGCTAATATAATCTCAAAACCGCTTGGTTCTTCACGTTTTGGTCATTTGCTAAGTGAATTGGGTGTGCTGCACCCTTTGGGATTATTGTAAGGGGAGCTTGTTCTTTAAAAAGTATAAGAAGCTTTGTTTAATATATTTGTCAAATAATTTAACAAGTCCAAACCATTGAAATCAAATGTGTTGTAGAGCTCTCTTTGTCATATTTACTCATATGCTATGTAGTTTTGATCATGAATGGCTGTAATTAACTTGCTATACTTGAACTAAAATATGACATGGCGGAATACTATAACTAGATTGATTATAGATAGTACTTTGCGGTGTTTATCTAAAAGGATTAGTTTGATTGTGAGTCTTATTTTAAATCTTGGCTATGAGGCTCGTATGTTTCTTATTGCAATCTTTTTATGTTCACTCAATTTGACATGTTATAAAAAAAATAAGAAAGAAACAATTGACTAGATGTATGCTTCAAGCATGCCATACATACATACATACATACATACATACATATAAGAGGGCATAAAAAGTGCAAAAATAAAAGAATTATATTTTAAGCATACCACCATTTAAAAGAAGTATGCTACAAGTATGCCATCATGAAAAGAAATATGCTACAAGCATGCCATATGCTTAAGGATTGAGTGAGGAGTAATAAGTTATTATATAAGACTGCTACCTCGTCTAGATTTACTGTTTGCTTCATTTTTAGACTTTGACATTTTGTTGTGATATCTCATTATTCTCTTTATAATTAGTTTGGTCACTGTTGAGATGCCTGTCATTGGTAGAAATTACTTAATCATGCTAAAGACTTATTTTGAAATTGCTATATGATATATGACTTTATATGATCTAGGTAGCTCTACTCAAAAACATGACTTGGTTAATTTATCAATTCAATATAAAGTGATCTAGATAATCTACAAAGCTTCTTGATTTTTTACTCTCATTGCTCCTTCTTAGAATTATTCTTTCTCTGAAGTTCTTGATAATTTCATTGCCAAAGGAGGAGAAAAATGAGAGTAATTGGAGAAAAATTGGAGAAGTTTGCTTCTCTTGTGTTGAAGGGGAGGTTTTCTAAGTTTTTGTTGAGAGTTTGCTGCTGTGGTTTGTCAAATTCTTTTTTTGTGCAGTTTTAAAACTTTCTTTTCATAAGTTTTGCTTTTCTTTCAAATACAACTCATTCGAGCGATTTTGATGTGTTGTTAATGTATTCATCAAGGAAAAATCATTAGACATTATGGATAAGTCGTGAATATAGTAATGACGAATAATTGATACTTGGGTTGCATTGAAATTTGCGTTAGTGAAAGTTTCGAACGAGACACTATTGTAAAACTGAAAATGATAGAAATATTCAGACTTAGGTAGTATGACCGCCATTTATGGGGTGGTTTGACCGACCAGTGGTTTGATCGGCCCATGCATAGCGGTCAGACTGGTTTTTCAGGATGAGCTCGGGTTGATTTGTGGAAAACGTGAAAATTGAGTTCGTGGATGATTTGGTTTGAGTTTATGGGTGAATTATGGTGTGTTGCATATGTGGATTGATATTGGTCAAATTGGAGAGAACTTGTGCTAGGAAAATGTTCTTTGGTCTTTGCATGTGTAGGTTGAGCATGGAGATGATCATGATCGATGACAAGGTGGACCGGAATTAGGATGGGGAGATCCGAGGTTCAGACAGTCGAGGATGTCACGAGATGGTTGGACTCATGCTTAGGCACGTGGAGATCAAAGTTGGATAATGCGTAGAGGAGCTACGGGAGGTCCGGTCCTAGAGGTTTCGACATGTGACGAATTGTAAATTGGAAAGTCCATAGTATAGAAGGTGTATCTTGAGAAAAAGAAGGTTTTGTAAGAGACTTGGAGTCGGATTAGAACTCAAATTCATGATCCATTCAGAAAACTCTTAAGGTGTTAGAGGATATAAATAGAGGTGGAGGGGCATAGCAAATATATGGGTTTTTGGAAAAGTATTGAGGAGGCTTTAGTTTTGGCTAGATTTTTTAGGGGTGCTTTTGAGGGCAATTTGTAAACCCACGAAAATCCAGCAATAAATATCACTTTGAATCAATCTTGTTCTTGATTCGCCAAAGGTGCTAGTGATTGTAGGTGTCGAAGCGTTCGATCGAAGGAAGCTTATGACTGCGTGGAAAGGTGTTGAATCGCTGCTGGAAAATAGGTGCAGGTGATCGAGAGGTTTTTGCTCTCAGTGTCAAAGATTTCGAGTATGCGAAACCAGTTGAAGTTACGACTATGTGCAAACCAGTCGAAACTTACAAGTCAGTGCAAATCGGTCGAAGTCGAGTATGTGCAAAGCTATCAAAGCTTATGAGTGCCAACCAGTTGAAGCTTACGAGTGCTAATTGGTCAAAGATCAAGAGTGCTAAGCAGTCATAGTTTACGAGCGCAGAAGAAGTTTATGACTGCCGATCGTGATCAAAGTTTACGAATGGTAAGAGATTACGACGGCTGAGCGGTCAAGTGCCAAGCGGTTGTAACCACCATCGAAGTTTACGACTGGTAAGAGGTTACCACAATTGAGCGGTCAAGTGAGCGATCGAGTATCGAGCGGTCGAAATCTACATCTGATAAATTAGATTGTTTTTGAGTTTCGAATAATGACTACAATCATTCACGCCCCTCTCTCTTATTGCCGTGTTCGATAATACACTTGCTTTGATCACCAGTGCAATACTGGCTGTTCTGGACGTATTTCATGCATGGGCATCTTTGTATGAATAAGGATAGTTTGAGAGAAAAAAAATGCACATGTAGAATTTTACAAGCAGAGCTCCAACGCAGCCGTGCAGCTGCTTCCTAGAATTTCCTCTTTTTTTTCTTTGAGAAAGCTTCCTGGTATTTCCTAAGGGGTTGTTTGGCTGGCTGCACACCTCTAGCTGATGCAAGGAGGGTTGTTTGTTTGGCTATTTCTGTTGGGTAGCCTGCTGAGAAGTTGTTTGGTTAGCTGCATTAAGCATTAGGAGGGCGGAGGAATACCGGGATCCAGTGTTGTGAGAAACGCTGTTAACGGCCGATTCGTCGTCTGTTTATTCGACCAAACCGTCACGAATGCACACGATACGGAGGCATGTTAGCACGAGCAAACTTAATCATCCGAATATTCCAATTAATCGTCCGAATATTCCGATTGATCGGCCGGTTTTTGATTAATCGAGAGAGAACTCTGTTAGAAAGTACGAAATAAATCTGTTAGAAAGTATGAAATATTTTTACACAAATTCACTCAAACGATAGAAAGCTGTCCAAGGCGAACGCATAACGCTGCAACCATTAGTTCGAACGCATAACGTTAAATCCGCACCTAGACGCGCGTTTACCTTAGGCACATCGGTTCATGGCCGTCCAATCTATCCACATGGATAGCGAGCGCGCTCAATAGAGCAACACAACACCTCGTGTGTCAGTGGACTAAGAAAAATGCATCGACTTATGATCTGAACATTCTATATGAAAGATGGGTCAGATTTGTAAGGAACGCAGCTTGCAACGATGAACTAATAAATAAACATGGAGAGATACCCAAGAGAACCCAAAAAGACTACAACTCAAAGTGACTTTTTTCGCGGTGCCTACTCCTGTATAGCGGATGGAATTTAAAGAGGTGTGAGATGTGGAGCAGATGCTTGATAATCGTGCCTACTATTCAAAGCAAAAAAAAACACTGTTTTAGGGAGAAGCAAGCCACTGATTTCACATTAATCTCCTCCCTCCCACTCTATTTGTTCTAATTTTGGTGGTACTTTATTGAAAATTCATATGGCAATTTAGGGTACAATTCAGAGTATTTTTATGCCTTTTATAAATTAATGATAATTTTTAATACGTATCAATAATTGTTTAAATTATAGATGATAACTTAGAGTGCAACTGAAGTTACTTTAGCGCAACTGATGGTATATTTTAAAATGCTTCAAACTTTATAGAAATAGTGGTAATTTTAAACTTAAGGTGATAATTTTTAAAACTATAATGATAACTTAGATTCGAATGATAGTAACTTCTAAACTTTTCTCAAATTTGTAAACTGATGGTAATTTTTACACTTATGTTGATGATGTGTTAAGCTATCGGTGATAACTTAGAGTCTAACGAATGGTGATTTATGTGATTTTCATCTAGTAATTTATTAAAAATTCAGAAGATGACTTTTATTTTTTAGGTATATTTTTGAATTTCTTGACTTACATTATATAATTTAGTGGTAAATGTCATGGATACAAAATCAAATGCTTCTAAGATTATTTCATAAAAGAAGAAAGTGAGTGCTCTGTAAGACTAAAGAGCACATAGATGCTCTATAGTCAATTCCATTCCTCGTGGTGCACATAGATGCTCTATAGGCAATTTTAAGGGGAAAAAACCATGAGCTCCAACCTCTCTGCAAAATTCCTATGCGCGAAGAATGAGAGAGCACGCGTGCGAGACTCACTGGCCACCGCCTTGCTCTGCACCTCCGCCGCTTTTGTTAGAGCCATCGCCGCACCGGAGTTGAGAAGATGTCGCATCGTCTGCTACAGTCGCTGTTGCACTGCGGATTTGGCACCGTCAGCCTCGCTCCCACCGCCGCCTTCGCCTTCGATCCCTCCTCCACAGCTCGCCTCGGTTACATAGCTATGTAGGAGAGAGGATTGGATGAGAAGATAGGGATGGGTTGAGGATGAGAATGATGGTTTGTTGGTGTAACCTGTAAGTAACCAACCAACAAATGAGTTTTTTTTTTAGAAAAACAAATGAGATTTTATTATATGTTGTTCAGTGTGATAATCTCTTATATTTATGCTAAAAGCAAATAAGATTACTGTTCACTATAAAATACTTATGTTCTTCCTCTTCCTAGGAATCAAATACTCAATCCTACAAGATTCCTACGTTTTCCAATCCTATATTTTCACATGCATTCATATCTTACTCATGTGTTTTGGCATATTTCTACGTAGACACTTAGCTAGGCAGGAGTTGACTTGCAAATTTCGTCTCGAACAACATTCTGAAGCAAGCAGGCCTTACAAAAAACCGTTTCTTTGTTGTCCTCGAATTACAACAATATGTCAAGCGTCCATAAAGATACATCCTAAGGGAAGAACTTATTTGAACTTGAAGAGATAAACTAATGCCAGTAATGTAGTACAGATTCATTTATCTATATCACACACACACATACTCGACTCGGGGCGTGCAGCAGCTCACCACTACGCAAGCGATTTCCTTGCATGTTCTACATCATGCAAACATCACCAAGCGCTTATCATCAGAAATCACTGTGCATACTTCGAATGCTTGGGCATATGGTAGTTCCTTGATTCAAGTGGAAGTGCTATCAAACCCGCGGTATCCAAGCACAGACTGACTTAATCAAATGTTTCATGAACGTGCATTCTGCCAGCACTAGAGTGCAGTTTTCAGATAAGCATCAGTCAATACATGCACTATAACTGCAGAGTAATATATATTCCTTTAGACAAGTTTGATGAAGAATCAAACCACATGAACTCAGTAGACCAAAATCAATAAAACTATAATTCAGTGGCCAGATTTTGAGAGGAGACTAGCTGCCACCTTTGAGAAATTTTCTAGCCTTCTACCAAAGCTGGTAACAGGCTGGCAAAATAGGGTACTGTTAACAGAGTGAATGAAATGCGAAGTATACTCACAATCTGTTCAAGCACTCCTCTTTTTAGCAACTCTAACTTGGAGAATCAGATGGACATCTCTCTTGAATATGGACCTCAATTCTTCATTGGCTTCGATACCGATTCTCCTGAAACATTTGTCCCAAATCAAAGATCAATAATTCTCCTAATACATTTGTTTGGAGATGTGAATTGAAAAGGCACGTCACAGCTTCACCAAAGAAACCATCTGTCGTACTAACATACTGGGAACATGTTTTTTGTAAGAGAATATTACCCGATCTTAGAGCCATTTTTGCCTACAAGGATCTGACGTTGGCTTTGCTTTGGTGTAATGAAGTGATGCTCCACCCTAAGAGAACCATCTTTTAGCTCCTTCCAGTCCATCAGACGATGCTCAATTACATATGGGATTTCCTGCAGAAGGTAATATGTTAGAAAATAATGCCAACATAATCAAAGCGTACCAAGTTCCACAGTTGAAATATGTCTTACTTGGTGAATATGATCCAACATCTTCTCCCGCACAACTTCCAATGATATGGTTTTCATTAACTCTTCAGTCATTGCAGTCGGTTCCTCATCCCAAGGTCTTCTCACTGCCTACATAGAAGAGGCACAGTTTGGGTATTGATCATAAGAGAGTTTATTTCATCACATGTTTCAATTTTGCTACTGTAAAGCACCTAAAAGAAGCACGTAAAGGCTTGTTAATGTTTATTAGTTAGGAACCAAACACATCATTTCGAAAGATTCTGGATTCGGTTTGAGGAAAAAATAACTGTTATAGGCGTGGGCCTTGGGCCCAGTCGGGTTATTATTAGGAATTAGAGATTGGTTTCTATTTGAGTTAGAGATTAGTTTCCATTGTTAGAGATATAATTAGAGATATGATATGGGTTTCTGTTATAGACGTGGGCCTTGGGCCCAGTCGGGTTATTATTAGGAATTAGAGATTGGTTTCTATTTGAGTTAGAGATTAGTTTCCATTGTTAGAGATATAATTAGAGATATGATATGGGTTTCCATATTATTAGAGATATGATTGGAATTAGATTCGATCTGTTAGGAGGAGCCATCTATATAAAGGGGCTACCGCATGCTATTGTCATCAAGCAGAATAATAACAATAGTCTTCCTAGTCTATAGTCTCCTCTCTCTCCCTACGCCGACGCCATCCGGCCATCTTCTTGGTGGTGTTTACCCGTTATGAACTAAGGTTCATAACAACTTGGTATGAGAGCAGTCGATCCCTTCCCACGACTTTTGCTACCATGGTTTCCAATGAGGAGGACAGTTCCATGAGAGCAACGTTTAAAGCAATCAAGAAGCAGATGGCTGGGCTCATGCAGCAGTGTGCCGAGATGAACTCCCAACTTGAAGATTTGACGTGGGAGAGCATCGCAACCGATGCCAGGATTGCATCAATTGTATCCAGGAGGAGTTTAGCTGCCGGCAACACCCCACCGCAAACAGCAGCTCCAAGTCTGGAGAATTCCACGGCCGCAGCATCTTCTCCACCCCCGCCACAGCTACTCCTCCGGTCGGCTGCTCCGACCCCGCCCGAGCCGCCACCGTCGCCCGGGCCGTCCGCGTCGCCGTCGCCGCCTAAGTCTGCCTCGCGTCATCTTCAGCTGGCGGAGAAGCCGTCGATCACTCCAGCACGGGCGCCGCTGGTCCCGAAGAAGCGCCTCCCCGTACGACCGGCGCCCACTTCCACGCCCTACCCCTCACAGCCGCCGCCGGTTCCGCAGCACTGTGGGTCGCCGCCGCCAGCATCGGCATCCCCGCCCGAGCGCTCGCCCCCAAGGCGCCGCCGTCGCCCGAAGCGGCTTCTCCCGCACGGCGCCGCAGCTTGCCGCCGCCGCCGCCCGAAGCCGCTCCTCGCGGGCCGCTGCCGAAGCCGCCGCCGCCAGACGGGCCGCTTCCAGATCCGCCGCCACCGGATTTGGCGTTCTACGCCGCCGATCCACCGCTCCCCACGCCGCCGTCTCCGTCCGCTCGGGCCACCGCCACACGTGCCGCCGCCTTTGCCCGGGCCTCCTCCACCGCGCCGCCTCTGTGCGCCGACGCCAGAGTCGGCATCTCCGCCCGAGCGCTCGCCCCCAAGCCGTCGCCGCCGCCCGGGCCGTCTCCGACCGCCGCCGGCCAGATCCCGCCGCCACCCGGGCCGTCTCCGACCGCAGCCGGCCAGATCCCGCCCGGGCTGCCTCCGCCAGATCCGGTCGCCGCCTGATCCGCCGCCGCCGGGCCGCCGCTCCGCCGGACGCTTCCCGCCGCCGCCGCCGCTCTTGACCGTGGATCCCTACTGACCGGCTTTGGGCGCTGTGGTGCGTCGTGGGTGTCGGTCGGTTTATAAAACCGACCGATTAGTTCAGGCAAGGCAACAAAAAAAAACTGACCGGAGTAAAAAAAATCCAAAAAAAAAGAAAAAAAGAGTTTATTTTGCAGGCATTATATACCGAAGGCGCTACACTTCGTCGCCTTGTTCCGTTTGGATTTGGCCGGTCATCTCCATCCGCTGCAGCACCCCGCCACCGTTCGTCTTCTACATCGGCGTCGAAGGTCTTCCATTGGCCGCGTCTAGCAGCTCGAGGACGAGCTGCATGTCCGGGAGGGGTGTAGTGTTATAGGCGTGGGCCTTGGGCCCAGTCGGGTTATTATTAGGAATTAGAGATTGGTTTCTATTTGAGTTAGAGATTAGTTTCCATTGTTAGAGATATAATTAGAGATATGATATGGGTTTCCATATTATTAGAGATAGGATTGGAATTAGATTCGATCTGTTAGGAGGAGCCATCTATATAAAGGGGCTACCGCATGCTATTGTCATCAAGCAGAACAATAACAATAGTCTTCCTAGTCTATAGTCTCCTCTCTCTCCCTACGCCGACGCCATCCGGCCATCTTCTTGGTGGTGTTTACCCGTTATGAACTAAGGTTCATAACAATAACAGGGGAAGGATCAAAGCATATGATAGAGAAGGTAACTTCATTGGAAACTTTGAGACATCGGACAATTTGTTAGATTGGCAGGACAAAAGAAATGCAGACAGTTAAATTTAATATCTGTGTAAGTTCCAGAGAGCATGATAGCTATGTTATTCATCCTAATTTAATGCACAAGCATCTGCCATGTTAGGATGAATAAACATGGCATGAGATGGCCATTCAAATCTATCTTCTTGATTTTCATCACAGACAGGGTACAACTTACAAGAACAGAGAAAACAGCTATTTAACAATTTATTAAGAAAGGTGAAGTGACCGTTGGGTACAAATTTAAATACCTGGTCCATCAAGTACTGTACAAGGTCTTTCACTCCTTTGCCTTTTAGTCCAGATACCATGAAGTACCTAACATTCCAAGAAAATTTCATTCAGGCAGATTAAATAATAGGAAGGCAATGTAAGCCCCATCACAGACTAAGGGGAACCTTTCAAATCCAGGAAGATCTTCAAATTCCTTTGCAACTTTAAGCAAGTCCTTTTTGTCTTCCACTAGGTCAACCTTATTCATGCATAATATACGCTTCTGGTTTGGATTTACCTCAGCACCCAATCGTTTGATTAACTTTATCACTCGCGTATCAGGCCTGTATAAGTGAACACATAATTTAGAAGTGCGCTTATCATGAGCACTAGGTAAACTGAGAATCGTAATTGAAAGATTGACAGGTGATACTGACAGGAAATAAAGATGAAAATAAATGTGACACAAAGACTTTACGTTTTAAGATGCCTGTTGACATCAAACATGACTATTAGTAAATCATAGAGATTAATCGAGCTCCAGGCACTCTCCACACGAACTGTGACATCCCTATAAGGAAATCCATGGTGCCCCAACATGAGCCCTGGGGTATCAAAAAAGCACTGCAGAGAATTTTATCAGCTGAAAGAAAACCTCAAACTTCAAGACAATTTTTAAAATGGTTCTGGCAGGCGTATATTTTTTTGTAGACGGTATTTAATTACGACATTGAATATATGGATATTATGAATTTATGATGGGGAAACAGATAACATATGCTTTACACCTAGAATTTTCTTAGAATGAAATACATACAATTAGGCCATGAAAATGTACTTGCACTAACCGATATAATCAGATACGTTGATGCAATCAATAACTTGTCCAAATAAAAATAGTACTCCATGAGACATAACACACATCATTATCCAAAATCCAATTATTTTCAAACAATATTCAGCCAAGCAAGATTCTGAGAAAGCTATAAATGCTAGAAGTTGAAAATGTGAATCCATATCCTACTAGCACAAGAAGACATTGGACAACAGAACATACTATCTGTGTTTTCCCTTTTGTCAGCACACCCAAAATTTCATGGGTTGTAGTATTTGTCTTGCGGGAGACTGCAGCAACTTTAGTTCCAACCTGATAGTAAATATGAACAAGATAACATAAGGCATCACTATGGTCAGCTGGTAATTTTACTCTCACAATACTGAATTCAATAGTACTTATTAACCCATAAAAAAAGGCATCATATCAGAAGCATTGCAAGAATCAATTGAACAATCCATTATTAGTAGCATTCATATATGTATAGATTGAAGTGAAAGCACCAAGGATCATGGGAAGTGAATCTGCACATGAACTTTAACAGCACAAAATCTGCAAAGACTTACTTTGGCCCACTCAAATCAAATATTTCAGAAGGAATTCCTGTACCAAAACTATTACAGCAATAAGAATAGCGCAATTCTGAGCATTTCAGCTCCATCAATTGAAAATCAAACACAAAATATTGACAGAATAGCGATTCACGGTGCGGGAGAGTAATGAGTGAACAGCTATCTAATGCTCAGTTGCTCACTAATGAAGCTAGCATTAGAGATGATCCCTGTTCATCCAAAGCAGCAAAACCTAATGCTCTTAACACTGTTACTAATTTCTACCAACTAAACAATGCCACATCCAAATCCATATATCACAAACTCTCTTACTAACCACAACTGTGAAACACGAAAAAAGGTGCAGAATTAAATCTTTTAGCGCCACCATACGTACGTACCATGGTGTTGGTGAGCGAGGACTTGCCGGCGTTGGGCGCGCCAACAATGCCGACGGAGAGCGACATCTGGTCCTCCTCCCTGACCTCCCCGGGCCCCTCGTCCTCGTCCTCGTCGGGCGGCTCCAGCGCGGCCTCGAGCAGGGCCAGCGCCACCTCCCGCGACCGCTCCTCTTCCACAGCCTCGTCTAGCCTCGCTGGGTGCTTCCCGAAGAGCGCCTCGTCGGCGCGCGCTCGGAGGGAGGGGTCGAAGCGGAGCTTCCGCAGCGCAGAGACGGGGTTGCGGGCGGGGACGGGGGCGGGGTCCGAGGGCGGCAGGGCGAAGTCTGCGCTATCGAAGTCGGCGTCGGGGGCGGCGGCGGCTGAGTCGGAGTCAGAGGAGGCGGCCGCGGCAGAGGAGGAGGAGGACGAGGAGGCGGTGGAGAGGGCGCGGAGAGGGGTCGGGGTGGGGGCTAGGGCTAGGGTTTGGAGGGGGCGGAGGGCTCGGACGAAGCGGCGCATGGCGGCGGAGGAGGCGACCGACCGGCGGCGGGGGCGGAGGGTTTAAGGGTGGGGGTACGTATTTTGGCGAAAGGAAATGCCGGCCTAGAAGGGTATGTGGTGGTGAAGTGGGCTTTTTGGGCTTTTGTATGCATGTGTTCGGTGTCAGAGAGATTGGGCCTTCAGCTTTTGTATGCGCGAGTGTGGCGTGGGAGGGATTGGGCCTTGGGCTTTTTATGCGTGAGTGGTGTGGAGGGATTAGGACTTGGGCTTTTTGGACTATGCGTACACACCACGTCAGGCGTGATGGCGTCACATAATCTATCGAAGCAGCAGGTCGTACTGCAACCTTACACGTGCGGCCCGCGGCATCCTCACGCCTCGATTGATCTCCCAAACCTTTCTTCCCAGTACGACTCGTCGTAGATGCGCGCGCGCGCGGATCGAATCGAATCGACCGCGGAGGCGCGGCGGCCATGGAGGCCACGGTGGCGAAGCTCGCCGCCGCGTCCGCGCTCGTGTCGTGTGCGTCTTCCCAGTCGAGTGCGTGCTTGCCCCTGCCGGAGTTCTTAATATGTTTTTCACTTTCTTCCTGGTCGAGTTCTTAATCGACCTACACAGTAGTGAAGCTAGAATAAAAAATGGAGAGTGAGCTTAAAAGATTTTGTACTTTGAAAGTGTCTTATAATTCTATTCTTCAGAGCAACACTTGCCTATATCGGTTCATTTGAAAACCCTCCAAATATACATGATTCTTCCAGATGTTGAATTTCCTATCAAAGCTCCAAAAGCCATAGGTCTGCTTAGTTCTTGAACAGTAGCCTGTGCCATCTGAACAATGCAGCTATATTATTGCAGGAAAAAATAGAAAAACTACAGATGTTATAATGTATTTCTTAACTGCTGAGGGCTATTATTGCTCAGCACTTCTTTATTCATTGATAAAGGAGCTACAAAAGATTGATCGAGATAGATAAAAATTACTCTTATCATTACCAGCATCCAAAGGAGCCCTTTCAGTATCTTCACCAGTGGCCTGCATACTTTTCAATGCTAACTGCATACTTGTGAACAGTTGTGGCGGAAATTCCTAGCAATGGAAGCTTCTAGAGCTTGGTGATACTTCCTAGCCAGCAGTACCCTTCCCCCATGGCCAGCACCTAGTGTCTCAGGAATGTTCTGCACATCTACTTTCACTCCGTCAATCCCAGCAGATGCAAGATATGAATGGAGCTCGTTGTAGAAAGTTAGAAACTGAATACTTTCTCAGGGTTCACAAGGCCAAGGTCATTTGTAGTTATGTTGTTCATGTTGTCCTTCTCTTTGCGCTTGGGGTTTAGATCTGAGAGGGAAGGGAGAGAGAGAGAGAGGGGTACTGACCGTCCGGTGTAGCGGAGGAGTTGGCCATCGCGGTTGCTCGGTGAAGCTGTCGGGGAAGAGGACGATGGCGGCGGCGGCGGAGAAGGACCGGCGACGTGGACGGCGATGGTGCTTCCCGTCGCCTACTGCGCACCCTCTGCGATCGGTCTAGGGTTTTGTTGGGTGGGGATGTACGGCTCAGGCGAACCTCGTGACGCGAGCCGCCGGCCCCCACCCTCTATTTATAGCGCAGCGCGACGGGGGCCCATCAGCCAGTTGTTGGGCTGAGCGCCCCCGATCAGGGCGCGTGATCAAGGTCCAGATTAGCCGTTGGGCTAATCTGGGAGAGATCAATCTAACATTCTCCCCCTTGATCTCCTTTATGCTTTAACTTTAATTACTTTTGACTTTACTCATTCCATCACAGATTAGTGCATAGAACATGTCTCATCGTCACGGTCAATCGCCGATAGATTCAACAGCTACAATACACCTCTCTTGTTCTGAAATAGTTACTTTAATCTTTTGGGCCATCTTTTAGTCCAGGAATCATAGGCTTTCCCTTAAACCCATGTCGGCTACATGTTCTCTGAACACGTTGGGTGGTAAGCCTTTAGTAAGCGGATCCGCTAACATCTTTGCGGTACTTATATGCTCAAGACTTATAATTTGATCCCGAACTTTATCTTTCACAACATAGTACTTTATGTCAATGTGTTTGGCAGCACCACTTGACTTATTGTTGTGGGCATACGTTACTGCGGGTTCATTATCGCAGTACAACTTAAGTGGTCTATTGATGTCGTCAACCACTTTTAAACCAGGTATGAACTTCTTTAGCCAGTTCACCTGCCTCGTAGCCTCATAACATGCTACAAACTCGGCATACATTGTGGACGATGTAGTGACGATTTGTTTTGAGCTTTTCCACGATATAGCTCCTTTAGCGAGAGTGAACACATATCCGGATGTAAACTTTCTATCATCTCCCGCAAAATCAGAATATGTATACCCCACTATATGGAGTGAATCTGATCTTCTGTATGTCATCATGAGGCCTTTTGTTTCTTGCAAATAACGCAAGACTTTCTTTATCAATTTCCAATGTTCTATTCCAGGATTGCTCTGGAATCTGCCAAGTAACCCGGTAACAAATGTTAAGTCAGGGCGTGTGCACACTTGAGCATACTGTAAGTTTCCGACAGCTGAAGCATATGGAACCGCTTTCATTTGATCGAGCTCGTATTGGTTCCTGGGGCATTGAAAATCCCCATATCTGTCGCCCTTGACTATAGGTGCAGGTGAAGGACTACTTTTATGCATACCAAATTTCTTTAAGACTTTCTCTGTGTATGCCTTTTGTGACAGTCCCAATATCCCCTTGTTTCTATCCCGGTGAATTTCGATCCCTAGAACGAACGAAGCTTCACCAAGATCTTTCATATCAAAGTTTGAGGACAAAAACTTCTTTATCTCCAGTAGCAGACTAACATCACTACTAGCTAGTAGAATATCATCCACATACAGGATTAGGAAGATAAACTTCCCATCTTTAAACTTTGCATAAACACAGTTGTCCTCAACATTCTCTTTAAACCCAAATTTTCTTATTGTACTGTCAAACTTCAAGTACCACTGTCTTGAAGCTTGCTTTAACCCATAAATTGATTTCTTTAGGCGGCATCCCATTCTTTCATTTCCTTCCACGATTGTGCCATGTAAACATTTTCCTCCAAATCCCCATTAAGAAATGTCGTCTTTACATCCATCTGATGTAACTCTAAATCATAATGTGCTACTAATACCATTATGATTCTGAAGGAGTCTTTACATGAGACTGGAGAAAAGATCTCATTGTAATCAATCCCTTCTCTTTGCGTAAATCCTTTTGCCACAAGTCGCGCTTTGTATCTTTCTACATTCCCTTGGGAGTCATGTTTTGTCTTGTAGACCCATTTACAACCTACTGTTTTGGCTTCTTTAGGAATAATTTCCAAGTCCCAGACTTTATTAGTCTTCATGGACCTCATTTCCTCTTCCATGGCCTCAAGCCATTTTGAGGAATTTTCGCTTCTCATGGCTTCTTCAAATGAGATGGGATCATCCTCCATTTGAAATTCCTCTGTATGATAAATCTGATAATCATCAGAAATAGCTGATCTTCTTACTCTTTGAGACCTCCTCGGGGCCTCCTCATTTGGTACATCTACTGTTTGAGGCTGCTGTTGCTCCCCCTCATCTGTGGCAATAGGTTCTATATGATCCTGAAGAACAAGTTCTTCATTCTCATTCATTGTTGCCACGAGAGGAACAATAACAGGTGCTGGCACCACAGTGTCGTGCACCGTCGGTGCAGCGACAGCAGGTAGTGTGAAGAATGGCTCTTGAATCATCGGAGTGGGCGCATACACCCGCTTCTCTTCAAGGTCAATCTCTCGAGCTACCATGCTCCCCCTCATCATTTCATCCTCTAAGAAGACAGCGTGTCTTGTTTCTACAAACTTTGTATATCTGTCTGGACAGTAGAAACGGTAACCTTTTGACTTTTCAGGGTAGCCAATGAAATGGCAACTTACTGTTTTGGGATCAAGTTTCCCAAGGTTTGGGTTAAATATTTTAGCCTCAGCAGGACTCCCCCACACACGTAAGTGGTTTAGTGAGGGAACTCTTCCTGTCCACAACTCGTACGGTGTTTTGGGCACCGACTTACTAGGCACTCTGTTGAGAATATGAATGGTGGTTTTCAACGCCTCCATCCATAAACTCAATGGCAGTGTGGAATAGCTCATCATGCTTCGCACCATATCCATCAGGGTACGGTTGCGTCTTTCAGTTACTCCATTTTGCTGAGGTTCGCCCGGCATAGAATACTGGGCCACTATGCCATTTTCCTGTAAAAACCTTGTAAAAGGTCCAGGAACTTGTCCATATGGGGTATGTCGACCGTAGTACTCCCCCCCCCACGATCAGATCGGACTATCTTAATCTTTAAATCGTGTTGGTTTTCAATTTCAGCCTTAAAAATCTTGAATTTATCCAAGGCTTCATTTCTTTCTTTGATTGGATAAATATATCCAAAACGGGAGTAATCATCTGTGAATGTTATGAACGAGTCATATCCATCCACACTTTTAACAGGAAAAGGACCACAAATATCTGTGTGAATAATTTGTAGAACTCATGTGCTTCTTTTAGCGTCTTTTTTAATTTTCTTTACATATTTTCCTTTAATGCATTCTCTGCATTGTTTTAAGTTTGAGAACTCTAATGGAGGAAGAATATCATTCTTAACTAGTCTTTCTATTCTCCCCCTCGAAATATGGCCTAAACGACAGTGCCATAATTTCGACGACTCATCTAGAGTTCTCTTTCGTTTTCTGTTTACATTCGTAGACGAGGATTCAATCACTTTCTCGCACGCAACATTCCCATTATCGCATACGACATTCACATCATCACATAATGATAACAAATAAAGCTCATTCTGTAAGATGGCAAGACCAACACATTCTTTATTAAACATTATTTCACACTTGCCATTTCCAAAATTACAATCATAACCATCTTTGTCCAATTTTGAAACACTAATCAAATTCCTCTGTAAAGAGGGAACAAAAAGGACATCTCTAATTAAAAGATTGGAGCCATTAGCTAACTCTAATGAAAGATCGCCAACGGCTTCAACTTCAGCTTGGACTCCATTTGCGACTTTAACGCATCTTTCTTTTCTTTGCGTAGTCCTCGTTGAACGGAATCCCTGTAAAGAATTAGCAACATGAACAGTTGCTCCTGAGTCAATCCACCAAGTGGATTTCGAATATTGTACATACAAGCATTCATTTATAAAGGTAATAATTTTCTCACCTTTCTTTGCCATTATCATCTTTAAGTAATCAGGACAATCCTTCTGGTAGTGTCCCGTCTTTTTGCAGTGAAGACACTGATCTTTGTCTACAGCAAATTTATTCTGTTGAGGGTGATGGACAGGGGCTTTTCCTTTGTTCTTTGAGGAGAAGTTACTGTTGAAGTTCTTTTTCTTGTAGTCCTTCACATAGTTGATAGAACCACCATGTGAGGATTTGATTCTTTCCTCCTCTTGCACACACATAGCTATGCACTTTTCCAAGTCCCATTTCTCGGGCTGCATATTGTAGTTGACAACAAAAGTGTCAAACTCTTTAGGCAAGGAAGCAAAAACCAAATGAATAAGGAACTCATCCTTGAGAGCCAAATCCATTGGTTTAAACTTGGATGCCAAGTTACTCATCCTCAGTATGTGCTCTCTTATGCCACTGCCACCACCAGAGTACCTCTCTGTCACAAGCTGTTTAATCAGCTGTGTAACATAAGTCTTTGAAGAGCCAGTAAACTGACTCTTTATTCTCTCAAGGTACTCTGTGACAGTGTCACACTCTGCGATTGAGACCACAATAGCAGGCTCAATCGTGTTCTTTATCACAGCCATACATTTCTTGTTGGCTGTGGTCCATTTCTTATGATCAAGATCATAAGACATCTGTAAGGGAGCATGATCCCTCTGTCTGGTCTGCCAAACAGCATCAGCCTCATTTTCATCCCTCACCGGTGCCACAAACTCTGTGGGACACGGTGTGGCGACACAATTCATATACAATGAGAACAATTAAACATAATAACAACAACTGCATGCCTTGGTTTCAACGTTGGTTAAAATTAAAACATACAGTTGTTTACACATTAAATCTACATCACCGTTGGGCAGAAATAGAAATAATGCATAAAATCATCAATTAAAATTATAATACTGTTAACAGCAAAATTATATGCCTTATTTCCAGCATTGGTCAAAATACGACATACAATTTAAATCACTTTTATCTATACATTAAATCTACATCACCGTTGGGCAGAAATAGAAATAATGCATAAAATTCATCAATTAAAAATTATAATATTGTTATTATCAACGTTGGTCAGAAAATAACAATATCATAATTATCTGGGATTTATCTCTATTTTTCCAAAATTAAATTCTCCCGTTGGTTCGAATTTAATAATGAAAAATCAATCAATAATATCTTTTGCAGCGGAAACAATAAATTCTCTATTTTCAGAAGCATCTTCTATACTTTTCTATTCTGTCAAAAATATCCCGTTGGTTCAATTTTTGACAGATTTAATTTAGCAAAATTAGCCAAATTATCAATTAAGGTGCTACTAAAAAATAATCAACATGAAATTATTCTAAAATAATTCATATTCAGAAGCACCATTACTGTACTCATCAATCTCTGGAAATAATTAACACGTTGGTGCAAAAATTTCCAGAAATTTGATTCAAATTTCATTCAAATTCACTCATAAATGCTTCTGAAAAATTAAATTTCATTTTCCTGGAATTTACTGTGCAAAATGGCCATTTGGCCCATCCTGCGCAGTCGCGGCCCACTCGGCCAGCTCCCACGCGCGTGGCCGCAGCCCATGAAGCAGCCGGCCCAAAAGACACGCCGGCCCAACTGGCCACCCGCACAGTCCAAAAGCTGCCCCCTCCCCAAACCTCATGAGTGGCCGTCGGATCAAATCCAAGGGCCAGGCGCAGCCAGCGGCGGGAATAAAACCCAAAACCCTAGCTTCATTATGCGCCGGATCCACCCGGAAAAAACGGATCTGGGCGGCAAGGAGGCGGCCCCTGGAGAACGACGGCGGCGCGCGCCCCCGTGCGAGAGAGCGGCTGCAACCGGCGGCCTGGCGACCCGCCCGCACGCGGGAGGAGCGGCAAGGCGGCGGCGCTCGCAGCGCCCGCGAGGCGGCGGCGGCGGCGGCCCCATGGCCCCCAGCGGAGCACGGCGCCCGGGCGCGGCGTGGGGAGCGGTGGCCCCGAGCGTGGAGCACCCGCGGGGAGCCTCGGCCGGCACCCACACAGAGCGGCGGCGCACGGCAACGGCGGCGGCGCGGCTGCGCCATCGGAGCCGGCTAAAACCGTGAGCCCCCGATCCCCTTTGCCCGCTCTGATACCAATGTTGTCCTTCTCTTTGCGCTTGGGGTTTAGATCTGAGAGGGAAGGGAGAGAGAGAGAGGGGTACTGACCGTCCGGTGTAGCGGAGGAGTTGGCCATCGCGGTTGCTCGGTGAAGCTGTCGGGGAAGAGGACGATGGCGGCGGCGGCGGAGAAGGACCGGCGACGTGGACGGCGATGGTGCTTCCCGTCGCCTACTGCGCACCCTCTGCGATCGGTCTAGGGTTTTGTTGGGTGGGGATGTACGGCTCAGGCGAACCTCGTGACGCGAGCCGCCGGCCCCCACCCTCTATTTATAGCGCAGCGCGACGGGGGCCCATCAGCCAGTTGTTGGGCTGAGCGCCCCCGATCAGGGCGCGTGATCAAGGTCCAGATTAGCCGTTGGGCTAATCTGGGAGAGATCAATCTAACAGTTCAAGCCTTCAAGGCCTCACAGCTGGGTTCATTCTTTTGAACTCTGGGTGATGACACAGGGTATTGCATCCTTGAATTGTAGTGCTCCTCCATCCCATCATCACCTGGCCTCACTCCACCCTAATATCCAGTAATCGCATGCCACACATAAATATACCTGAATTTTGGTACAAGAAGTCAAAAAGATGAGAAATTCCAGTGTTGGACGAAAAAGGCGACAGAGGGGAGTGAATGTCGGTCAATAAAAAACTTGCCCCCAAGTACTCACAAATGATTCACTCATTCAATAGCTAAGACCCTATGAAAAATATGCACCAACTCACTGAACCTTGGACAAGAGCAATTTTTCAGATAGCAAACAGGAGTTCTCTTTCCTTGCCAAATCCAAGAAAATATGAGATATACTTCTGCTCTTTTTGGACCAGGGGAGCAAAAACATAACTACAAAAGCCAAACAAACCTAGAGATCAAGGAAATCCAACCCATAAGCATGCATTTCAGATTATGACTGAAAATCTGAAAAAGATTACAGAGTCAACCTCAAAATCCAAGTTTCTCCCAAACCCTTGATTCTTTGCACACGAAACTTAGGGAATAGCAAGATAATAGCCTTTGAACTCTATGGGTCAAGTTTCAAGCCATCTCAAGGTGAGAAATAAGGTCTGGACCAAAACCCTAGAAATCTTGATAAACTTCAGAGAAGACCACTCAAACCCAAATTGCTCACACTTCACAAGTCCTTTGCACATGAGGCTTTGTAGACATAATAGCAATAGCTACAGGATCCTCCAGACAAATTCTCAGGCAATCTTGTGAAGGAAATCAAGAGCTGCACTTAAACCCTAGGATTTCAGGGAAACTTCAGAGAAGTGCAAAAGAATCCCAATAACTCAAGATTCGCAAGACCTTTGCAAATGAGATTTTGCAGGTATAATAGCAATACCAAGAGGACTCCTCAGACCAAAAATCAAGTCATCTCTCAAAGGGAATCAAGTTTTCACTCAAAACCCTAGAATCTGAGTTCATGAACAGAGGAGGGCCAAAACTGAAATATGGGATTTAAACCAAGTTTACTCTTCGGGAAATCGATCAAATGATCTTGTGGAACTAACCCATCATAGAGCAACCCATTTTGGCCAATCCCAGCAGGCAAGAACTCAAAACCAAGAAATCAAGAAATCTCCAAAAGAGGGCGTCGAAGGAAAATAACAGAGAGCTCAAGAACTGAACCAATCACCATCTCATATTGATATTGAGGATCAAAGAGACGTCCCCATACATGATTACAATCAGAGGTATGATTACAAACTCTCAAGTCATCTCCAACCTCTCCTCAACTCAAGAACACTCAACCATACATGCTTGAAGTGGATGAACACAACGTACAGAGAAGGAGACACAGAGGGAGCACACTCTGCCTCCACCACCAAACCTCACCCACTAAAGTCTAAAGCCAAAACAACCTCTAAAGCCTATTTTGACTAAAGAAAACCCTAAAATCCATTCAAGTGCTCAAGTGGGCATGCAGCCCCTCCATCCTATTTATAGCCTTGGCTAACGGGTCTCCGTCCCGTTACGCACGCTAAATCCAATGGAGCCCGCTCCCGCTTGTGCAGCCTTGCGAAATTCCCGTTTCGCCCCTCCTGCACCTTCCGGGAAGCTTCCGCGCTCCTTGCCTCGTACGCCTCGCAACCACCTCGAGTCCACGTCGTCTTCGACGCATCCCGACCGTTCTGACCTCAGCGCCACCTGCGCTTAGTCCGGTCCACCGTGTCTCGCCACGACTCCGCCTCGACGTCCTGCAGCCACACAGACAAGAAACACGTCAAATAGCACCGCTCGATACATGAAAACTTAAATACCATCATACTTACCACAGATGAAGTCCAAACCTGTCGAATCATCGGAATATGCGTCCTAATCCCATACGACCAAGTTTGACCAAAATTCGACCGAGCCCGTTGCACCACGCAATGTCAAGGTCCAAATAACCCAAACCAAACTCGACTATCCTAAACCGATGTCAATTACTCATCATACACATGTGATGACCTCCACATGGTCTCTCAATCTCCCCCTTGATGAGTATATTGACAAACCCCGAAAAAGCAATAAGTTGAGTTTGAGTTTGAAAAATCCAACATGGTCCAAAGAAGGAATATGAAGCTAATGACCATGTCGACACAAGGAGCAAACGAAAGAACAAGTTTTCCTCAAAGCTCCAAAAAAATGCCTTTTTCTACCACTATTCTCCCCCTTTTGGCAATAACACATCAAGAATGCAAATGAGAGAATATGACATGTCAACGGATGAAATGGCTGAAGTTTGATTATTCTAAGCATTTAGAGCCATGAGAATTATCCATAATGACCATAATGAGATACACCAAGCCATAACTCAATAAAAGGCTATCTAGATCATGACAAGATATGTATATCCTAGCTAGAACACATAGATGACGGTCTGAAATGTAATGCATTTTATGAGCATGTCAAGTCATCAATAAGCAAAGTCTAACTCGAAATATCCAAAGATGATGCAGGCCATGTCAATAAGCTAAGCAGAACTAAGAAGCTACAATTGAGACCAAATAGAGTGCTATGCTCAAGAATGAAATATTGGTGCAGGTACTTAGTTCTTTTTGTAGCTTAAGCAAATTGAGCATATAAAACATTGTCTTTTGAAAGCATAGGGTCGTTTCCAATCCAATTTTTGTTATGTGCTAGATCTCAAGCCTTATGCGACTACTCCAAGCGATAAGCTTAAGAAGATAGTCTAGGTCATCCAAAACTCCCCCTGAGTTCATGCCTAGTGCAATGGCAAGCCGTCTCATGAGAAAGAATTGGTGAAATCAGTTTTTTCGCACAAAAGAGATCATTTTGCTTTGTAAACATATTGTACTACCTCATGCTACATCAAGAGAATAAAATAGCTCAATCTAAGGCTCAATAAAGATTCAACGCTCTACTCAATCTATTTGATATAGCATGAATCATAAAGGGATAGCTCAAGAAAGACTAAACTCAAAAGCTAGCATGACAAGTTTTAATTCAAGTTGAGTAATTTTAAATTACTTATCATGGCAAAAGCTAGTCTACACATATGAAGTCATGATAAATCTAGCATATCAACACAAATCATGGCAAGGTGTAAAGCATTGAGAACATGTCATAACAGGATAATAATCAAGACTCAATGTAGTTATATTATAATGCTGAATGCTGAAATGCAATAAAATCCAGCTCCCCCTCAACATGAGATGCAACTTTTAGTTCAAGTTGAGTTAAGTCAATATTAAGCTCCAGAAGCTCCCAAATGAACTCCCCCTGAACCAAAGCAATAAAATCGAGAAGCTAGCAAAGAAAACCAGAACATGCAGTTCTTAAAGCATAGATAAGATATAGAAGATACTATGGCTCAGACTAACTCTTATCTACCCCATGAGACTCTAGGACTATTAGCTTGACCGTAAAACACATACACTAGAGAGCAAACACGTACCCTGTCTACCCGAGAGTGGTCCAACTCTCCCTAGAACCTACAAGAAGTGAGTGAGCTCAATCTAGTGAGATAAGAAACAGCTAATAAGAAGCATCCTGGAAGCACAAGATAAGAGTAAGAAGTCTATGCAACTAGACAAGAGAAGTACTCCAACCTATACTAGAAGGACTACGCTTGATGCACCCCTAGTGCAAAGTGACAGTAATGAGACAGAAGCATAATCAATATAGTAAAACAATAAAGCCCAAAGCTCCCTCTCACTACAGTCCATAAGGACAAACCACCCCAAGCTCTCCCCGCAGAGCTGAAAACCTCGAACTATCCAATGGCTTGGTGAAGATGTCAGCCAACTGGTGGTCACTCTCCACAAACTGGAGCACTATATCGCCCTTCTCTACATGGTCTCTAAGGAAGTGATAACGGATATCGATGTGCTTGGTCCGAGAGTGTTGCACTGGGTTCTTAGCAATGTTAATCGCAGAAGTGTTATCACAAAAGAGTGGAACACTGTCGATAACTAACCCAAAGTCCCGCAGGGTCGAAGCCATCCAGAGTACCTGACTGCAGCAGCTGGCTGCAGCAACATACTCGGCCTCTGCGGTGGACTGTGCAACACCGGACTGCTTCCTCGAAGACCAGGAAATGAGAGAAGTGCCAATAAATTGGCAAGTGCCAGAAGTGATCTTCCTATCTATCCTACAGCCAGCAAAGTCTGCATCCGAGAAGGCTCTCAAGGAAATACAAGATGAAGAAGAATACCAGATACCATAGTCAATGGTAGCTCGGAGGTACCGAAAGATGCGCTTCACCGCCTGGCGGTGAGATACGCGAGGAGAGGCCTGAAAACGAGCACACAGACACACAGAGAAGTGTATGTTTGGTCTCGAGGCAGTGAGGTAAAGAAGGGAACCGATCATACTTCTGAACTCTTTCTGATCAACTGGCTCGCCATCCTCATCTGGGTCAAGATAGGCTGTAGAAGCCATGGGAGTCGACACAGGCTTACCATCACTCATGTCGAAGCGCCTCAGGAGGTCACGAGTGTACTTTCCTTGATGAAGAAATGTACCCTCCCGAGTCTGCTTGATTTGGAAGCCAAGGAAGAAGGTCAACTCTCCCATCATACTCATTTCAAACTCGGTGCTCATGACATCCGAGAACTGTGAAACTAGAGTATGGAAAGAGCCGCCAAAGATGATGTCATCGACATAAATATGGACGAGCAGAAGATCAGTGCCATGCCGACGGATGAACAAGGTCTTGTCAACTTTACCCATCTCAAAATCATGACTTAACAAGTAGGATTTAAGCCTCTCAAACCAAGCTCTAGGAGCTTGCTTAAGTCCATACAAAACTTTGAAAAGCTTGAAGACATGATTTGGGTATTTGGGGTTTTCGAAACCAGGAGGTTGTCGGACGTAGACTTCTTCCTCAATAAAGCCATTGAGAAAAGCACTCTTGACGTCCATCTGCTAAAGCTTGAAGCTCTTAGAAGCTGCAAAGGCAAGCAGGATTCTAATAGCTTCAAGTCTAGCTACAAGGGCAAAGGTCTCCTCGAAATCTAGACCCTCAACCTGGGAGAACCCCTGAGCTACCAGTCTAGCCTTGTTCCGAATAACCACTCCATCCTCACTCTGCTTTTTCTTGAACACCCACTTAGTCCCAATAATATTGTGACCTCGCGGGGGCTCGACAAGCGACCAAACCTTGTTCCTCTCGAAGTTTTCTAACTCCTCATGCATGGCATTGACCCAAGACTCGTCAGAGAGAGCATGAGAAACATCCTTGGGTTCAAAGGAGGCAATGAAAGCAGAATGGAGACAGAATTGAGATAAGCCAGATTTTGAGCGGGTAACACGCTCGAACAGGTCTCCAATCATCTACTCAGAAGGATGCCTTTTCTGGATATGTCGGGGAGGTCCTGGATGAGGAGAAGAAGTGGCCTCTACCTCGTGTGCAGAAGAGGCAGGGACAGAGCCACTAGCTCCGGAGGAAGCAATAGGCAATGGCTGATCACCTTGAGGTACCGTGGAAGAAGGCATCTCAAGGGGAGGATGAGGAGCTAGATCAGGTAAACAATTATCGTCTCCATCGTCCTCATCATCCACAAAGATGGTCTCGAACTGCTCTAAAGAACCTGAGATATCTGGCCTAGTCCCCGGACTGGCCTCGTCAAAGGTCACCTCACAGGTCTCTACCATTTTGCTAGACTCGCAGTTCCAGACCCTATAAGCCCGCGAAGAAGGCGAGTAACCTAGAAAGATACCATCACAAGAACGTGACTCGAACTTGTCTAGGTTCCCAGACTTCAGAATAAAGCACTTGCAACCAAAAACACGAAAATGAGAGACGCTGGGCTTTCGCCCGTATCTCAACTCATAAGAAGTGCGGTGCAAGTGTGCCCTCAGAAAAACTCGATTTGAGACATGGCACGCGGTGGCTATAGCCTCAGCCCAAAACTTCCGCGGTGTAGAGTACTCATCAAGCATCGTCCTGGCCATCTCGACCAAGGTACGGTTCTTTCTCTCCACAACGCCATTTTGTTGTGGGACGAGCGGAGAGGAGAACTGGTGCTCTACACCTGTCTCACCACAGAAACTCTCGAAGTAGAAATTCTTGAACTCCGTGCCATTGTCACTGCGGATCGCTCGTAAGGCACCCGGGAGCTCAACAGAAAGCCTACTGAAAAGACCTCGGAAAAAGTGAAAATGTCTCATCCTTCGAGGCTAAGAAAAACATCCAAGAAAATCTCGAATAGTCATCGACCACGACAAGAACATACCACTTCCCTCCGGCTGACTGCACTCGAGCTGGTCCGACTGTGTCCATGTGGAGCAGCTGTCCCGGTGCATCGGTCATGGTCACTGTGACCGGAGGGTGAGAAGCGGCAACCATCTTGCCGTGCCGGCATGGAGCACAAACAAGGTCTTTGACCATTTTGAGCTTTGGCAGACCACGAATGAGGTCGTGGCCGCTAACTCGGGTCAAATGGTCAAATCCGATATGACCAAGTCTCCTATGCCAGAAGGTCAAATCACGGGACTCTGAGGCAACCAAACACCGGAGAGGATCACTAGAAGAATCAGAAAAATCAGCACGAAAGATCCTCCCATAACGAGAAATCCCGCAAACCAGACTACCCGAAGAATCAAGAATTTTGCCAGCGTTTTTGTTGAAGCTCACCTCGAAACCGTCATCGGTAAGCTGAGAAACGGAAAGTAAATTGTACTGCAGCTTACTAACCAAGGCAACATCCTTAAGAATAAAAGAAGCATTAATATGCATAGTACCTTTGGCGATGACGCGCCCAGACGAAGCGTCTCCGAAGGTGATCGTCTCATCACCTGGAGCGCGGGCTAGGGAGGAGAACCAACGGGAGTCTCCGGTCATATGACGAGAACAACCGGAGTCTACAAGCCAAACCTTCTCCTTCCCTACCCGGCGAACCTGAGTCAAACAGAGAGTAAAGTCTCAGTACTGGGATAAATCAATAGAGATTTTGGCACCCAATACCGAGTAACACGTGGAGCAGATGAAGTAGTCAAACACGACTGACCTCTATCTACCTTACGCTCTCCGTGACTCAAAGAAGCAGAAGGTCTATGAGCAGACCTGAAGCTGTTGCGGGGTCCGACTACTACGGGAGAGCGAGTCGGAACACCGGCAACACGCTGATCACGCCGTGGGTAACTGTCTCGACTGGGGAAACGAGATGTACCCTCAGGACGGCGGAAGTCACGACCCGGAGCAGCATGAGGACGAAAACCAGAAGACTCAGAAAAACCAAGTCCTCGATGCTGCCCAAACCCGTCAGAAGCAAACCTGGACCTCGTGCTAGTCTTAGGTGCACTCAGGATCTGGGGCTGACCCTGAATACGCCTAAGTGCCTCTGCACGGTCTCTTTGCGCAATCCTGGTGCACCTAAAGCATCTCTCGATCGAGTGCCCATCCTTCTGACA
Source organism: Dendrocalamus latiflorus (assembly GCA_017311315.1). Classification (NCBI taxonomy): domain Eukaryota; kingdom Viridiplantae; phylum Streptophyta; class Magnoliopsida; order Poales; family Poaceae; genus Dendrocalamus; species Dendrocalamus latiflorus. Next base: position 25,922,456 of record CM029623.1, read on the forward strand.
GAAGGTGCAGTGGTACTTCACCTTCTGAGAGGTGGAAGTAGCACGAAGAGGCTTCGCCTTCTGAAAGGCCGAAGCAACAGGTGGAATCACCTTGCTGTCAGAGATCCCTTGGACAAAGCCCGCTGATTTGAATTTAACCTCATCAGATCTGGGCTCAACCTCGATCACACCTCCTACGATGGGTCGAAGAATAGCAGGTGGATGCTTCCTCATATCCTCATAGAAATCATATCCTAGACCTTGATTGAACTTGCAAATCTTGGATTGGTCTAGAATAAGATTAAGCTTCTTTTTGCCGCCTACAAATCTCTTGAGAGTGTACATAAGGTACTGACACTCCCGAAAGAGAGAGGTGCAAGAAGAGCAGGGAGAAGAAGAGACAGCAGAAGGTAAGGGAGCAGAAGAAGAATCAACAGTAGAGGAAAAAATGGTTTGTGCACGCACAGCCGACTCTGAGGGGACAGTCCTACTACTAGCAGGTTGGTTCGCATCTCTAGGCGTCTCACCCTTACCCTGGGGCTTCTCCCCCACACCATCAATCACATCACAACCAGACTGTGGCTTCTCTAGTAACTCCTTAGTTAGCTTCACACATTTGTCATTCAATCCAACGAGTTCAAGTTTTAGTTTATCACAACTAATGCATGGTGAGCTAACAGGATCCTTAGTCGCATACTGAGCCATTTTCTTGTTGTTGTCAATCATTTCTTGAAACTGTTTTGAGACAGATTCAAGTTCAGCAGTTAACTTTGGACAGTTCAAACATGAATCAATAGGCTCAAGTAAAGAAGCACTCAACTCAGCAATCTTGTGATCTGCCCGTTTTAGGTTCATCTTCAATTTATTGCAGTTTTCACAAGACTCGGGCAGATCTAACAGCATGGTGTAAAGACCTCTAAAAGCATTGTTCTTATCCTCACATGAGGTGCAAGTAATAGTCTCAACAGGAGTAGATGAAGTAGAAGCAATCCTACTCATTTCTAGTTCAGCCAAGAGACTAAGATTCTCCACCTTAACAATGTCAAGTTCAGAGGACAGACTATCATGCGAGGTCCTTAATTTCTCCATGTCACCGAGCAAAGCAGAGCATGTATCACAATCATCACTAAAGGGAGCAGATGTAAGAGCAATAATCTCTAGTGACAATCTATCTACTTCCTTCTCTAACTCAGTACACCTAGCCCTAGCTCTAGCATGAAAATCACCTAGCTTAAGAAAAGCATGATTGAGCTGGTCATAGGTGGGACATACCTCGTACGAGTCGGAGTACAGCTCGCTGTCGCTGAGTTCGCCCTCAAGGGCCATGAAGCACATCCCGGAGTAGTCGTCGCCGTTCTTGGGGTCTTGGTCACCCGTCCCGTCGTCGTCGCTCCATCCCTCCACCTCGCTGAGGTCGAGGTCGTCGAAGGCGGTGAGGACGCGGTGGAAGAGCTTCTTGGCCTTCCCGAAGTCGCGGAACTTCTTCTTGCCTTGAGCAGGTGCTGAGGGCTTCGTGTTGCGGTTCTTGTCGGTGTAGTCGTTCTTGCCCGAACCGCCGTAGTCACCTTTGCCCTTCCCAAGCTTGGGGCAGTTCGCTCGGATGTTCCCTTGCCTTGCCAAATCCAAGAAAATATGAGATATACTTCTGCTCGTTTTGGACCAGGGGAGCAAGAACCTAACTACAAAAGCCAAACATCAAGGAAATCCAACCCATAAGCATGCATTTCAGATTATGACTGAAAATCTGAAAAAGATTACAGAGTCAACCTCAAAATCCAAGTTTCTCCCAAACCCTTGATTCTTTGCACACGAAACTTAGGGAATAGCAAGATAATAGCCTTTGAACTCTATGGGTCAAGTTTCAAGCCATCTCAAGGTGAGAAATAAGGTCTGGACCAAAACCCTAGAAATCTTGATAAACTTCAGAGAAGACCACTCAAACCCAAATTGCTCACACTTCACAAGTCCTTTGCACATGAGGCTTTGTAGACATAATAGCAATAGCTACAGGATCCTCCAGACAAATTCTCAGGCAATCTTGTGAAGGAAATCAAGAGCTGCACTTAAACCCTAGGATTTCAGGGAAACTTCAGAGAAGTGCAAAAGAATCCCAATAACTCAAGATTCGCAAGACCTTTGCAAATGAGATTTTGCAGGTATAATAGCAATACCAAGAGGACTCCTCAGACCAAAAATCAAGTCATCTCTCAAAGGGAATCAAGTTTTCACTCAAAACCCTAGAATCTGAGTTCATGAACAGAGGAGGGCCAAAACTGAAATATGGGATTTAAACCAAGTTTACTCTTCGGGAAATCGATCAAATGATCTTGTGGAACTAACCCATCATAGAGCAACCCATTTTGGCCAATCCCAGCAGGCAAGAACTCAAAACCAAGAAATCAAGAAATCTCCAAAAGAGGGCGTCGAAGGAAAATAACAGAGAGCTCAAGAACTGAACCAATCACCATCTCATATTGATATTGAGGATCAAAGAGACGTCCCCATACATGATTACAATCAGAGGTATGATTACAAACTCTCAAGTCATCTCCAACCTCTCCTCAACTCAAGAACACTCAACCATACATGCTTGAAGTGGATGAACACAACGTACAGAGAAGGAGACACAGAGGGAGCACACTCTGCCTCCACCACCAAACCTCACCCACTAAAGCCTAAAGCCAAAACAACCTCTAAAGCCTATTTTGACTAAAGAAAACCCTAAAATCCATTCAAGTGCTCAAGTGGGCATGCAGCCCCTCCATCCTATTTATAGCCTTGGCTAACGGGTCTCCGCCCCGTTACGCCCGCTAAATCCAACGGAGCCTGCTCCCGCTTGTGCAGCCTTGCGAAATTCCCGTTTCGCCCCTCCTGCACCTTCCGGGAAGCTTCCGCGCTCCTTGCCTCGCACGCCTCACAACCACCTCGAGTCCACGTCGTCTTCGACACATCCCGACCGTTTTGACCTCAGCGCTACCTGCGCCTAGTCCGGTCCACCGTGTCTCGCCACGACTCCGCCTCGACATCCTGCAGCCACACAGACAAGAAACACGTCAAATAGCACCGCTCGATACATGAAAGCTTAAATACCATCATACTTACCACAGATGAAGTCCAAACCTGTCGAATCATCGGAATATGCGTCCTAATCCCATACGACCAAGTTTGACCAAAATTCGACCGAGCCCGTTGCACCACGCAATGTCAAGGTCCAAATAACCCAAACCAAACTCGACTATCCTAAACCGATGTCAATTACTCATCATACACATGTGATGACCTCCACATGGTCTCTCATCCAGAAATTTATCAGAGAAGAAATTGGCATACTTCACAACATTCGGGATGGCCTCAAACGGATCCGACCCCGCATCGACGAAAACTAGATGGGTGCCTTCAAAAGTTCAAATGATTCCGCAGCAGAAACAAAAGAGAAAAACCACCGATGCTACGGATTAGCACAAGCATGCGGCTCATCTCCCTCCTTCCACGAGCAAATCCCCTGCAAGAGCCAAGATTCCCACCCAAAATCAAGAACCAGACCCTCAAAGATTCCAACTCCAAGAAAAAAGCCGTGAGACAATTTCGCTGCACGAGGGAAGAAGGGGAGCTCGTGCTTCCGCCCTATCGCTGCGACTGTCACAGCGGACGCCGACGAGGGGGTGAGGGGTTTCAAGGCGGGCCGAGGGTGGGCTGAAGCCTGACAAAGTCCACCCGATGGCTCCGCCTCTTAGTGGGCTGAAGCCTGACGAAGTCCACTCGGTGGCTCTACCCCCGGACCTATATATATATGGATGCCACACACTATGTTCAATTAACCATCTTGTGCAATCAAATTCATGCATAGATAGATGAGAAATAAAGGTGTTACTCCCTTCATCCAAATTTATAAGATGCATTTGCTCTTGTCATATGAACCAAGGAGATAATAAAAATGGCTAAATTATCTCTAATTATTATCTATAAGCACTGTATTTACATGCATATAGAGAATAGCAATAAAGTTAGATATTTATTAGGGATATAAAAAGAATATCACACTAATTTTGCATTGAAATATAAAATACATCATATATTTATGGATAAGTCTATTTAAAAATATGCCCTTTAAACTTGTACAAAGGGAGTAGCAGTGGCCATAAATATGCGAGCTATGGGTCAATTGTGGCCACAGTTTTTTGGAACATGATCCAATATAAGTGAAATTTCATGTAAAACCTTAGAAAACAATACAAAATTTATAAGAATCGACCTCACATGGATCGATAATATCGTATTTGACTTCATATGGTTGTAGTGCTGACTACGCGACTGTGCACGATTAGCAATCTGTCAATCAAAAGCAGCCAAATTAGTGATTCCTCTGGGAAGTTGTGAGTAATGACAAACATTGCTTTGGAATCGTCGGGTGTAGCGCATCATCAAATCATTGGACAACCGTTGATAATATCAACAGCTAGTTCGCATGGTTAAATCTACTAAATTGCATTGCATCCTTGTCGTTAACTCGTGTCGCTTTTGTCCAACACTCGAACGCCCGTGCAGGTATCGGCCAGCTTTCCGACTCGTCGCAGACGCTGGTCAGTGGTCACCGGCTTCCTCGCCGTCGTCTCCGTCAACGTCGTCATCGGCCTCTACATCTGCATGGCGCTGCGGGAGCGGCCGCCGGCCGACAAGACCGGCGCCTCCGCTTCTCGCCGGAGGCCGCCGGCGCTGCCCGCCCAGAAGTAGTACCACGGTACACACGTACGGCCAAGTGTAGGCTAGTTAATTAGGAGGTTTTCGCTTGGATTCTCAATTTACAATTATTTAGAGGCAGACAAGCACAGATAGAGATTATTACTTACTTGGTTGCTAATGGAAAGATAATGATACCATGTTTCTTTAATCTTACGCAATCAATCAAATATATATGTTGCCGTCTTCCTCCCTGTCTTCTTGCCTCTTCAGGATCTGCTGCTTTCGTTATGACCTCATTGACGGTACGTACCTACGTACGAAAGAGAATAATAAATCTTGTCAAGTTGTCATGTTGCAAAAGCTGTGGAATTTAATTGTTAGTACCAATCCAAGATCGACTGGAAGAACAACATCTCGAAAAGGCGTAGGTGCTTATTGCGTACATATATTCTTCCCACCAAAAAAACGTAAATGAAAGGTGAAGAAGCATCCTGTTCCGTTAACCATTGGATGGTGGAAGGAGGCAGGCAGGTGAGGCACGGTTGCGCGCTTCTCCTCCAATGCTCTCTCTCTATATATGCCTTCCGATCTCAGCATGCATGGTCCAATTCTGCAGCGAATAGAAGCATGCGCCAAGTCTTCAATGGCATGCATGTCAACTCCTGAAGTTTATGTGGTTAAGCATTATACCGTTTATGATGGAGAATCAAATCAAATCTTTCTCCTTAACAGCTTAAACTATCGATGTCATGTTTTAGGAATAATATTCAGACTTCGGGGAGCCTTTTTTTTAAGTGAGCAAGGCAATTTGGCCGAAAAGGTAGTTTGATGAACTGGTTATAGATTTACAGTCCCACATTATATGCTTCTTAATAGTTGGAAAATAGGCTGTTCAGATACATGTCCAATCAATAATTACCCTTTACAGATTCTTGATTCTTCAGTGAACAAACTGCAGATTTCATTTCCTGCAAAAAGGAGGCGAATCCTACTAACAATCTGTACATTGCCGTTGACTCCAAAAGGAAGTCGACCTTTCTACAAAGCTTCACCCACAAAGATCTGATCAAGAACCACTATCTCCACCACCACTTTGTTCTTGTTCTCTTGTTCACCTCATTTGGTGCCATCACCTTGGAAGCACAGTATTCTGCAAAGACTTGCTCAAGAGACTCAGACTTGTCCTCTATTTTTTGACTTCTCTAGTCATGTCCTTAACTCTAAAATTTGGTCATATTCAGGCCTTGTTTCATCAACTCTGGTTGATGGAGGTTCTACAGAAGTTGATGCAGTAACACTACGACAAAACAAACCCCATTAGCGACAACAAAGTTCAGGATCTTCAGGAGGGATGGTGTGCAGATATGCAGCTCTTGGTTTATCTGAAGATGTCATGCCCATTTGGCAAGCAGGGACATCAGCCCCGCGCCGAGGAAAAGGGCGAGGTATGTCGCCAGCTGAAGCTTTGTATTTGTCTGCAGCTTCGGGTTGTTGAAATCTGCAGCTAGGAGATCAACCAGGGACATGTAGATCAAAATCCCTGCTGCGGCTGAGTTGAAGACTCCCTCGACAACTAGCGCGGTCGAGTTGTGCTTGATATAGCTGGATGTGATTGCAATCCCCAATGCGATGCCTATGGGAGCGGTGAGGGAGAAGAAGGTTGCCATGATCAAGGTCGCTTTCACCTTGAATTTTGCCTGCAGCAAGAAAACGAGGAGCAAAATATGTCACATTGTTGTTGTTGGTATGAGCGAATTTTGAAATTTCTTCTTGCTCCTTTCTGTTCACTGAATAAAGTCCATGTTATCCTTGTGTTTCTCTGATTAACTTACAAATAAATATCTTATTGTGTAGGTGTAGATTTCAATTTCAATCTGTACACTAGTTTTGTTTAAATGAACTAACATACTGATGAGGACGTGATTCTGTGACTTCTGTCTAAAAACACTTCAAATTTGATCAGCATTGGATACTGTTTTTTAGAGGATTGGATACCGTGTTTTGACGACTATTGAAGGGTTCATAATCCTGGCCAGTTACCATTAGTTACTTGCCATCCCAGTCTGGCCCCACTTCAAAAAAAATAACATGCCAGGTTAAATCTGAATTTCTCTTTTGAAAATAGCCAGCACCTGGTAACCAGCTCAAAATTGGCAATGAGCCATGGTTGAATCAATTATTGATGGTCCTACTTTCATGCTTCTGATGGATAATGTGTCTAGTGATAGGCCCTATCATTTCAGCTAAAAATGTCTCCATTTGCGTGTCGTCTTCCACGCCCTTTTAAAAGAATATTTTGCTAATTTGACGTCCTCTTCGATGTGGTCAAGCGCCGTATGCATCTTTTAACTGATTTAACATCTAGATATTTTGTCACTCTTCAGTGTAAACAGAGAACACCAGTACAACCAAGGTGTTCATCATGGCTGTAATTGTATTATACCTGAACAATGCACCCGCCGAGGCCAATGCCTTCGAAGAACTGGTGGAAGCTGAGTGCTCCGACGAGTGGCCTGATGGTGGACGGCCTCAGAGATGCGCCCAAGGACACCCCGATGATCACCGAATGCACCAAGATCCCCAGCTCCAGAACCTGCACGGTCAAAATTCTCTGCCAATTACCTCCTTGTCTGAACAGTGCCGAGCCTGGCTATTCCATTCAGTCATTGCAAATGTCAAGTTGATTGCAGAATCTGCAAAGGGGGTTCATCTATAAGGCTGAGGAGAAAAGCTTCATCCTCAAGTGCAGAGTGGCCGACACATCACATAGGTACAAGGCATTGATCTTCTTTTCCGTATTGTCTTGGATGGTGACAAGAGGGAAGCCTATGACTACTCATTTCCATTCGAGGATTGATTTCCAATTAAATGGTTCAATATGAATTATTCGCCTATTCGCGCTGTTTGAACTGAATGGCAGAGAATATGAACACCATCTCATACCTTCCTCTGTTCTTTGTTATTCTTATTTCAACAAGTGGGGCATTTGGAATGATCGATGTAAAATTAAAGCGGCTACTACCATCATTCATCTTTAAAATATCCAGTATAATATAAATTGGAATGCTTAAATTATTAGCATGCAGTGTTCAACCAAAAAATATCAGATTTTGTACTGTATTTTGTTTCTGACGTGCAAGAAGCCAGGAAGTGGTTGAGCTTCACAGTTGCCGAGGGGCTCACCTGAGAGACTACTCTGTGCCGGATTGTTTCGGCAACTGAGGCATCCTCTGGCGAGCCGCCGGCCGGCGGCCCGCCGTGGCTGTGCCCGTGGCCGTGCGAGTGCACGTGTCCATGGGCGTGGCCGTGCGTCGCGTGCGTGTGCACGTGCAAGTGGCCCGCGTGCTCGGCGCCGCCCTCCTCGTCCCCTGCGGAGCGGCCGTCGTGTGCGTCGGCGGCGTCGTCCACGGGGCGCGCCTTCTTGAAGTGCGAACGCTGGTAGTAGCCCGCGGCCACCGAGTCCATCATCATGGTGGCCATGGCCGCGGACATGGCCACGAGGCCGGCGTACGGGAACCCGCCGCTGGCGCTCCTGCCGCCGCAGGGCGAGCTGAGCGCGTCGAACGCGGCGGGCAGGATGTGCACCATGCCGGTGGCGAGGATGACCCCGGCGGCGAACGCCTTGACGGCGAAGAACACGTCCCCGTCGGGCCGCAGCGCGGCGGCGGACCGTCCCAGCAAGGGCACCAGCACGCCTGCCGCTCCCGCCGCCAGGATGGACGCGATGGCGACGAACTTGAGCCGCAGCGCCCCGCGCGCGTCCTCCCCGGCCTCCGCCGCATCGGCGCAGTCGCACCCCGCCCCGGCCGCCCCCGTCGGCGCAAGGAGCAGCACCACCAACAGCCACACGGCCCACAGAAGCAGAGCTCGCGAGGCGTCCATGGCGTGTGCGTGGGTGGGATGGGAGGGAGGCGGCGTCGCGGGCGCTGTTTTTATAGGAGTGCGCGCGCGCTCGCCTCTGATGGTGTGCTGACTCTTGCAGCTCTGCGCTGCTGCTGCGCTTTGACGCGAGGGCTGTTTGCTCCCTGCGGTTGCGGACGAACGGGCCGGCGTGCGGTGAAACGGTCTGGCCGTCGGATCGTTCTGAGCTGGCGTGCGATGTGGCCGTTGGATTCGGGGTGACGGAAGCAGCCGTGGCACGAACGATCCGACACTGCATTGGTGTTGTCGCGACCGGTTTGTCACGTTTCTTGAGAAGCGCCTGGGAGTTCACACCTCGGGGCCACGGGGTTTTCACATGAAAAAACTGGCCGAAGGATCTGTTCAAAAGTGACATGGTTTTTCGTTTTTAGCTTATTGTAAAAAAGTAAAAAAATACTTATATTGAGAAATTATTTTGTTTAAATTAATTTCTATAGTGACTTCTAAAAATAATTTATAGGAATCATCTTAATAAACCACTTCATTTAAAAAACCCATTTCTAAAATTTAAAAGTCAGAAATTATTTAGAACAAGTCTAAAGCAGAGAGTGTGAGTGTCTAAACTTTGCATGTTTAAACTATCAAAATATTGCATTTGAGCTAAAAACTTCAAATCACTCCTTGTCTCGTGAATGGCACACATTTTAACAAATACATGTGAAACTAGACTTGACCGATACAAACCGATGTACGACTGAACTACTAAGAGTCTAGGGTTCGTTCATATTAGTTTTTGCTAATAACTTTTGATTTTGACTTATAAATAGTAACAGTTTTAGAGAAGATGTACAGAGAGAGGCACTCATGTGCAATTTTGGCGGATATAAATGAAGTTACTACAGTGTCTACTATAATCGACTAGTAGACTTTGTCGTAAAAAGACACTTTATTTAAAAGATAGGACTATAAAAATTATTTACTATAGAAAAGTGGCTTTTAAAAACTAATATGAATAGGGTGAAGACCTAGGACTTAAAACTAAGGGAATTTATATATAAGAATACCGAGTAAATATATCTCATAGGGGAGCAAGGAGCGGCTGTGGTAGGGGTGAACAAAACCGGGTTGGCAAAACAGGATAGGGCTGAACAAATTGACGGATGTGGTCGTGCCGTTGACAAGAACGCATGGAAAGCCCGGTTAGCAAGAGCATGATGCATTATTTTTTCTGTCCGTGTTGACACCATGTTGTCATCCTCCCTCTCTAGCAGCTAGACGTCCACTTTATATTTCCTTCCTGGGCATTCCAATACCCGATTGAGCGCACGACTCCGAGAGATTCATGTTTTTGCCACTCTTAAGATTGGTCAATTACCTCTGTCACTTACATGTGAGACCGTCTGAGTCACTAACAACGGACCAGGGTGGCAAATCTGTTGCCCCTCACCTCATAAGGGTGGTAAAAACATAAATTTTCCCACGACTCCGACGTCTGCTAGTGCAGAAGAAATTTGTTTTTTTTCCCGGTTAGGCCGACGCAACGTGCCGGCGACGTACGGACGCGTCTCTCCGCCGGCCACCTGGGCTCTTCCTTCTCTTGGGAGCTGGGACCGCGACACGTGTAGCGCTGCGCGTGGTATGTGTAACTGCAACCGTGTGCTTCCTTGCTGGGACGTTACTCTGATACTCTCACATGCAGTATGGATCGTACTAGACTACTGGTAGTGCGAGCAGTAGCATGTACCACGTGGTGACTGCTTGTGCCGGAGTTGGTGTGATTATTTTAGCTTATTTTAAGTTGTTTATAGCTGAAAAACACTGTAGCTGACTGAAAAAATACTGTAGCTGACAGATGCTTATTTAGCATAATTAAATTTAAAAAATTAAAAAAATATGTTAGTTCATTACGTATAATACAAACAAATACGGGAAAAAACCGGCAAAAAGCTCAACAAAATGCTAAAAGTTCAGAAAAAAAATTATAAATAATGAAAAATAAACCAGAAGCTAAAAACTGAAGCCGAAATGATCATCAACTTAGCTGCTTCGGATTGGAGCCTTAGCTTCAGCTTTGATTCATCAGTTTATAACACAAAACTGACTGGAAACTACGTATATAGGAGCATTGATTCATCAGTTTGTAACACGAAACTGATTAGAAACTACATATATATAGGAGCATGGAGCTGTTCGGGAACTAACTGTTTGGCCTAATTTCAGCTTCGTTTAAGAATAAATGTGTATTTTCTACCGATTAATTAGTTTGCCATTTACATCACTAAGAGGAGGATGAGATCTAGTGTTGTAGTACGTATAGTACAGCTACACCACAGACAGAATAGAGGTACTCGCTAAAAAGAAAAAGAAAACATACCTCAAGGATTTAACGCCTCACTCGATTGAATTGAAAAATAGTGATTTATGATTAAAATTATACTGTAGCTGACTGAAATTACACTGTAACTGAAGTTAACTTATTTGGCGTAATTAAATTTAAAAAATTAAAAATAGAATAAATATGTTAGCTCATCACGGACAACGCAAACGAATACGAAAAAAAGAACCGGCAAAAAAGCTTAAAAAAGCTAAAAGTTCAAAAAAGATGAAATTTATGAATAGTGAAAAATAAACTAGAAGTTAGAAGCCCAAACTAAAATAAGCCGAGCTTAAGACTGAGGTACTCGCATTTATGTAATTGTAGAGTTGAAACATCACTGTTCCTCAAAAGTTGTTCCTTCTTTTTAATCAGCTTAATCAGTATCGTTCAAAATACAGTTCTATAGATTTCACAGACTAATCTGGTATGGACACCTATTTTTTAAATAAGTTTCGCTGAATTCACGCCATGCTTTTTTGGTTTAGATTCTCATGATCTAATTTGATCCATCTGTGCCGTGCATACTAGCTATTGCTATAACTAAATTCTCTCGCCTTTTCGGAACGATGGCAACCATCCGAAAGAAAATGCATGCACAAAAGCACATGACGACATCCGAGAAAGCTATCACCTTTTGCCTAGCTAATGAACAAAACACGCTTTTGCGAACTTTTACCCAAGCTAAATTTCTTGAATAAAAATTACACCAAAAGTATAATGCGGCCGTAACCTTTTTTTTAAGAAAAGAATCAGTACTGCGAAACTCGCGGTCTTACTGAACAGTAGCTCCCTCTCCATATACAAGCCAATAAAAAATCTCCATGGCATTGACACACAGATGCTTCAATCAACATATGAAGCCATTGGATTTGGGTGGTGATACATGCATGATAGGTGGCTTCTTTTAGCCGGGGTTTATAGTTTTTATCCTAACATAAGTATTTGTGTAAATGAATCGAATACCGATAAACTACTTTGTAATAGCAACAGTTTGTTCGAGAGAAGCAATAAACCATAAATCATAAACTAAAAAGAACTGAGCCGATAACTATCAATCAGGACTGTGCCTGCAAATTGTGCACTGTTTAGGTCCTTTTCCTGTTGTCTTTTATCATGTCATAAGATAGTAACAGTACTTACTTCCACAAGCTTGGCATCATGCACAAGAGGCTTTTCCTACATGCCTAGTTGAGAAACAACAAAAGCAGTGGCTATGAGGCATGAACCGTTAAATAAGGAGGTACCCCATGTGAAAAGGGTCATGAGATTAGCTGAATTATTTAGTTGGAAAAGATAGATGATATGCTACATGCCAAATTCACTTGGGTCTAGTTTGGAATTAAGAAATTTTCTACATTTCTGTCAAAGTTAAATCGTTTCCCGTGAAACTCATATGCATTGCAGCAAGCTCCTATTGTGCATATAACAATCCATTATTCACGGATAAATATCTTCATGGTGACACTATACTACCAACTATTCACTGATACTATTCTTTCATGTCCTTTAGGTATAGTAGTAGTAGTAGTAGTAGTAGTAGTAGTAGTAGTAGTAGTAGTAGTAGTAGTAGTAGTAGTAGTATTCACCGACACAAAACATTGAAATGTGCAAGAATGCAACTTTCATTTATAGCCATTGAACAAGGATGTCGTCATCCCCACCTCTGGACTGTGAGTGCCAGTAAGTTGATGAATGATATATGTACAATATTAGATCAGGATTAATTCAGGGATTCTTCCTCATCAATTCAAATAGAATTGAGCATATGCTTAGAGTGCATGAGGCATCCAATTTCCATAAAGTGACAAGTATTTTGAGCGCCCCAGGATGGCTACAATTTCGGTATTTTGGACACTGTTGGATCCCTGTGCATCCAAAATTCCCGTTTTGGCCCCCGAACGAAAAAAATTCCAGATTTGGACCCCTCCTCACCGCGCGTTAACGCCAGCACGACACGTGCCCCGGTCGTGCGGTCGTTCATCCGGTCGTGCGGTACCAGACCGCACGACCCGCGTGGTGTAGCTCCGACCGCGCGATCGTTTCGCCGAGCGCGCCACCGCCCGCGCGAGCGCGCGTTGTCCAGCCCGAGCGCGCCACCTCCCGCTCGAGCGCGCGTTGCATTCGCCGACCGCACAACCGGAGCGTCGCGAGCGCGCGTCCCTTTTTTTACCGCACTTTTCTGATTCTTTTACTCACTTCTGTGTGTACAATCCTGGATTTTTGGATATGGTACGTGTCCATTCTTCCTCTGAACAATTAATTGGGATTCAGTAGGCTAATTACTAGCTTGGTATTCTTGGGCATATACTAGTACAAAGATTTGGACGCGCGCTCAAAAAGAGGACGCGCGCTCGCGAACGCTCCGGTCGTGCGGTCGGCGAATGCAACGCGCGCTCGGGCTGGACAACGCGCGCTCGCGCGGGAGGTGGCGCGCTCGGCGAAACGATCGCGCGGTCGGAGCTACGCCACGCGGGTCGTGCGGTCTGGTACCGCACGACCGGATGAACAGTGCGGTCGTGCGGTACCAGACCGCACGACCGGGGCACGTGTCGCGCTGGCGTAATCGCGCGGTGAGGAGGGGTCCAAATCTGGAATTTTTTTCGTTAGAGGGCCAAAACGGGAATTTTGGGTGCACAGGGGTCCAATAGTGTCCAAATTTCACAATTTCGCACCGATTTCCAATTGACAAGCTCACGAATTTGTGACGTTTCTACTGTTGACTGAAAATAAAAGTAATTTGAAGGTACTCAACGAGTTAATTAAGGGCATGTTTGATACAGCTGCGGCTTATGACTTTTAGCTGAAATTTTTGAATTTTAGATGTTTGTGATAGAGATTATGGAGAGAGATACTCGCTTGCGATTTCGGTTGATACAGATATTGAGCTTTTAACATGTACTACAATTAACTTGTAGACTCCGTCTTAAGAAAATACCCCGATTGAAAGTTAGGTACTGTAACAAAAGCCAAAAGACACTTTTAGAAGCCGTAAAGAACAGGGCCTAAGGAGCTTATTTTCATCCGAATAAAATGTTGGATTAGGGATTTGGAAAGCTAACCCCACAGTTGTAGTCTATCTCAAACTCAACATACTCGGGACAAAAATAAAACCTATCTATCGCCCTTCTGGAGGCACAGGCACTTGAGAATTGGGATACTATCCACGTAAATAGATCCGTGTGCTTCTTTTGGGTTACATCTGATGATTTATGACTGCAGATAATAGATTTTGGTCATAGCATAAGCGTTTGTGTGAATAAACTGAATACCGATAAACCACTTCAAAAAATCTGTTCGGATAAACCGCTTCGTAACAGCGATGGAAGAACTATTGTATTTACTCATTCAGATAAAGCTATAAGCAAAAAAGAATAAAATAAGAATCTAAAATGTTACATGCTGATGCTTTTTTGGGACAAGGGTTGAGCAAGCTGCATTATTGGAGGCATGAGGGTTTTTGTAGAGACGATGCCAAAGCTGGCCCTTGATAGTGAACTTGTCCATGGCCCATGGGCGTGGCCTTTGTACAAGATTGAATAGACACTTCGACAATTATGTGGTGGTTCACTTTTCCATATCATCTGCACGACTGCACCTTTTCCTTTATGGCAACATTCTGCTCTCTACTATGTAAGTCCCAGTCTTGTTCTTAAACGGTTTTAACTTTTTATGACATGTGATTTTTTAATTTTATGTTTTTTCTTTTATTTCTTTGTATTTTTCTTGAGAATATAACCTTTTTTATTTTTAAATTTAATTATTTAGAAAAACTGATCATCGCTACAGTTTATTTTCAACCGCTACAGCGTAAAAAGGGTCAAGTGTCATGGCTTATAAATCACATGGAGCAATAGCCAGATCCACAGAGGTACATGAACTGATATTTCATCCAACTTCAATTCGTACGTGAACTGATATTTCATCCAACTTCATGGTATATGTTTCGGGTATGATCAGGCTTTGGTGGACATATTTGATCAGGTCCAATTTGGTACGTCCCTAAGCTGTGTTTTCGTCGTTTCAACGCAACATAGGTGAGGCTACCCTCTCGAGTAATAGTCTATGTTTTTTGGAGCTATGGCTGATGATTTTTCTATATTTTTCGAGGTAACAATAGAAAGTGAATACGTCGATATGGATGACGTACATAATTTTTGGCTTAAGAAGTCAGGAAACCGTCCCGTTTATTTCGACTTTCGGAGAAGCCAAAAGCCTAAAAGATTTGTTGTGCTGCGGTTGATGGCTCTTATTTATGTTTTCTGACACCACAGTGGGCAACAGATATATTGACATGTGTGACACAATTTCAGACTCTAGAAGCAATGTAAAATCTGCTTCAAATGCCATTAATCTAAATAAGCCACAATTAGTCACTGAGCGGCGATTTGACCGTGGGTGGGTGGGGGACGACTTCACCTCTTTGCACGGGTTGGTTCCTGCTGCAGCACCGTTTAAATTAATGATGGTTCTTAGGTCATTGGTGGCTTTCAAAAGCAACGCTGAATTCTGAAGCTACACAAACAAAATGTCTTATTAGCACAAGTCAAAGATATCTTGGCTGTGTCCACACGCATGACGCATGGCCAATATCACAGAAGTCAAGAGCTAGCACCATGTAGTGCAGCCAGTCACAGCGAGCAAACAGGAAAAACACAAACGCTTCTGCGACCGGCCCCGCCTGCTCCTCGGCGCTTTCAGACTTTGATGAGACGTACCGGACATGAATGGGCTGCTCTTCAAGCATTTTAGCTTTTTAATTTTAATTTTTTAGTTTTTAGGGTTTATTTGTTTTTCCTTTTTTATTGTTTGAGAAGATATAACTTATATTTATTTTTTTAAAATTTAATTATAGTGAAAAAAGCTAACGATAGCTATATTACATTTCCAGTAAAAAAAGGCAGAAGTTTAAACTTAGCTACCCTCCATCCCTTCATAGCAGACACCAGTACTAATACATGATTAACTCCGGTTCCTGCTCCATGGTCACCGCTGTGTCGGTCGCCGGCCGGCCGGACGTGTAGGGCCAGGCTTGAAATGAAACCAAATTTCAAAAGAAAATTTAAATTCTTATCGAATTTGATTTCTCTTAAATCCTAGTCTTATCTAGCTCAAATCCCAACCATCCAAGCCCTCGAACCCTTGCTGCATTGCCCTAATGGCTGAGCTTCCAGTGAGCACTATTCACAGTCAGAAATTTTCGCTGCCGTCTTTGGTTTTGCCGCCGTTTGACCCCTCTCTTCGCTCCTGCACCTTCTCGCGCTTTCCCGCCGCTGCCACTCCTCTGCGAGATGTTAGACGCCGAACCACTCCGTACCCTTACCCCTGCATCTCCCTGACACCCCTCTGCTGCGTGTCAGCGCCGTCGGTCTCCCTGCCACCTCCTCTGCTCCCTTCTCCCTTCGGCTGACAGGCCTGAATCAACTGCCTTTGACTGCCGAAAAATCACGCACACATCAACCGGTACCTCCCCTTAGCCAGCCACGCCGCACCTCCCCGAGCTTTCCCGACCATATCACGCGTCACCACCGCCATAACTCACCCACTGTGCCAAACCGCCTCTGTCACTCTATTTAATTCCTCGAGCTCCTCCATTCAAAGGCACTGGCGCCCAAGGTAAGCCAAACACCCCAATTGCTCCAGCGACCCCCACACCGCCGATGATCATCGGAAAACCCCAAAGTAAGCCAAACCTCAATTCTTGCTCTACCATTCATTTTTTATTGCATTCGCTAGTAGCTTCTAGGAACATCCTTGAACCGCTTCCTTAGCTCCCTGAGCTTCCCTTTTCTCTACCACCGAAGCCCGCCTCTTGGCCATGGCACTTCGCCGTGGACAGCCCAAAACAGCCATCCCCGACCCAAGCCACCACTTCTCCGAGCTTGCCCTAACCAAAGAGATGCTTAACCGTAAACGCTACTATCCTATTAACTTGCCATTAAGCCATGTGCCATTCAAACATCTCGTGGAAGAAAGACCTCGCCGCCAGTGAACGCTGACTCTCCTGCCCCCACCGACCCCAAAAATGGAATCCTAGTAGTGCTAGGAACCAGACCATAGTCTCCTTTTCCATCGCAAACCACCCTACCCTCACCAATCGCCGTCGCCGTCCTCCCCTGTTTCTCTGTCGCGTGCGCGTTCGACCGAAGAAGATGAACAATAATGGTAAGTTACTGTTCACCAGACCCGTTAGCCCTTGCAACCAACCCACCATGAACAGTGAAAATCCATCATGAACAGTACCCCTGACCCGGTGTGAATAGTACAGACCCACAGTGAATAGTGCCAGACCCATTACTATTCACCCAAACCTGAAAATGCATATGTATACCTATTTCGACCGTTTTGAGACCGTCAATCCATCCCTCAACTCCGTTTCCCCATATTAGACACCTGTAAAACTAAAACCTATTTTATTTGATTTTTCTTGGATTTTATTTCTTTATTTGATTTCTTTGTTCCTAGCTCAACCCTTCGAGCATAGAATTGAGTTGTTTTCTTTTGCTTTGCGTTAGCGCACGATATTGAAGGTTAGCCAGTCTAAGAAGAAGAAGCTCAAGATCAAGCACAACAATTAGAAGAATACAAAATTGTAGAATACATTGATCCGCAAGGCAAGTCACATGTCTTTGATCATGTTGAACCTACATTCCCTTAATTATTTATTTATCAGTATTTTTATTATGTTATTTATGTACTATTATTTCTTATATAATAAATATTTAGAATGATATGATATTAGTTATGTCCTATTACATGGAAAAAGTCATGTTTTATTTGATGGTCATATTTATCTTGACAAGCCCTAGTAATAATAAGTTACTATAAAATATAACATGGTAGTTTAGGAAATTCAACTGCTTTACACTAGTAGTGACAGCGCCGCAGTGCATTGGGATATTTATTTGTGAATGGTTACCTGGTGGATAAAAAGTAAGGGCTAGAACTTTATGCTAAGTAAAGAATATAGTAACTGCTCAACCACAAGTGTTAACTTGTCAGATCTGGTTTAGTAGCTGCTCAAATCGATTGAATATCTACTATAAGGATATGATATACTGTTCCAGAAGAGGAAACAGTAGGCGTAAGAATGTGGTATGGAAATGGTAAAACCATACTTTCACAACAGTAGGCTCCACCCTGTCAGTTCGTCGTATTTCATGACAGGGGGTACCTAGTCTATCGAGTAGATGCTACATAAAGAGATGAGTAGTAAAACAACCTTGTTATCTCAACTCAGTCACACGCGAAAATGTTGCGTGTCTATTGCTTGACATTATGAGCCTGAGATATCTTGTGGGTAAATCATAACTTATTGGCATTTGAATACGCCGTGCTTTCGGTAAATGAAGTTATGTTTAATGGGCGATTTCAACAACGAAACATAAGTAGATTTAGAAATGACTTAGAAATGTTGAATGTTGGTAACCAAGTTATTGAAACCCCAATTCCTTAAGAAGTTATTTTTTTTTCTGTTTTTAAAAACGGTTGCAAATGAAATTGCATCCACAAATACTTATTAAAAAAACCAGTATCTTCCCATCTCTTGAAAATCCTAGCAAGTAGTTGTACTCACGCTTGCTAAACTATTAACAGAAAATGCTTGGGATACAATGAAGGAACCATTGAGGAAGGCTTTGAAGATCCCTACGATGTCGACGATGTTTGGTGTTATGGTTTATTTTTCACTCAAACATACCTTTGGAGTTCTTTTGTATTGTATTATAACTTTGGGCGCCGCACGCTCCGTTGTGTAAAACTTGGCTATTAAGCCTTAATTTTGTAATAAAATTTGGTTTTTATGCTTAAGCTTGTGTTGGGAATGATGTACACTTGTTTAGGTACTCGCAGCTGAACATTCCTAGACAGTTACGAGGAAATACTAATGATCCCAGAAATAGGGGCGTTACAAGGCTGACCGACTGTGCATGGTGGGCGCCAGGGACTATTTTGGGAATAATAAATCCCTCTATTCAAATAGGCCTTTTTATGCCTGTCCAAATGTAACAAACACCCATCCGATGAGGGAGTGTTCGGACGAGGGGATTTCTTTGGATTTAGTTTAAATTTGCACTAAATTGTAAGAATCCGGATCCAAATAGGCCCAATGTCCATTTCAAAACGGAGGGAGATGGATACATCATACAGAGGATATCTCACCTACATAATTTTCTGATATAAATATGGTGATTTTACTTGTATGTCCTCTTCGTATCAATTGCACTGGATACGTGGCCTAAATCTTATTTCATCTCCCACCGTAGTTGTGACTTCCTTTGTATCACTGGCTCACCCATTACAAACATACACTCCCTTTACCCTTCAAAAAGAAAACACACACACGCATACACACTCTTTTCTTTTAGCATCGATTGGGCTTGACGTGTCACGGATAGAGCCCAAGTTTGTCTGCCTTTTGTGTATTATTGGGCTCTCTCTCGCTTATTTGGAACCCAAATATAAGATTTTGCATAACTGAGCACATTGGGCTGTCGAAGATACCGTTAAAGCCCAAACAATTTCTTTTCAGGACCAAGAACATCAAATTTCGTTAGCGGAAGGGATTTTTTGACTTTGCAGCTAGCTTTTAACTTTAATTTTTTTTCGATAATCACTATTTACTAGACTAATAAACCTGTGGCTAAAAAAGGCCTAAAAAAACCAGGATATAACCCGATCTAGATGGGGATGAGAAAAAATTCTATCCCACCAGGTCTTAACTTTGAAATCCGAAGTCTTAACTCTACAATTCAACAAAAACAATCAACAATCATCACATTAAAACCTTAACTCATTAATGTAGCCCTTATTCTTGAAATAAATTGAAAGAATTGAGAGAAATTTATAATAGAGCACATACTGATCAGGTGGACCTAAACTTCCTTTGGCCGGCGAGGGCGCGAGACAACAGGGACCAGGTGGCGCCTCGGCGAGATGGTAGACGAAGGCGACCGGTGGTGCCAGTTTCTCCCGTTCTCTAGCGACTGGTCGCTGCCTGGTTGGGTGCGGTTGTGTGGCAGACATGGTGCACATCTCCTAGTGACCATGCGAGACGAACATGCGTTGAGGGTTGTGCGAGGTGACACGCTTTGGGATTGATCAAATGGATGCTGTGGACTGTTGCGATTCTCTCTCTTGGGCTGGCTCAGTCTGCTGTAATGAGGGAAATAAAAGCTTCTCATGGACCGTTGCTAGCTACTGGGAATTTGGGTTACTAGTGTTCCCTTCGTTGGGCTTCGAAGAAGGAACTGGATGAACGGAGTTTGGACTAGAAGATTCATACATAGGCTAGAAATACTGACACCTGCTAAAAGTATTTTTGGACCCGGTATTCTGTGACACCGGCCGCCTGACTTGGGTTCCGCCCGTGCTCAGAGCTGCATTGTCTCGGTGTCTGTCAGACTGTGCCACCGTTTGCCATCGGCGCTCCACCTCGACGCTGCCGTGACCTTCGTCACCCTCGCCGAGTTGCCGCTGCTACCACCAGCTTTGCCACCCTCGCCGCACCGTCGTAGATGCCATCGGCTCGTGCTTCGTGCGGTCGTGCCGAAAAACCAATGAGCTAGACTGTCGTCATCTGCGCTCACCTCGTGGATATTCTCGGCTGGTCGTGCTTCCGCATCGCGCTCGGCGGCCGTGCGCGAAGTCGAGGGGAACCTCCCCCGCACCAACATGTCCGCGCGCGTCATGACAGTCATCTTCGCGTGCAAGGGGTTCACGCCGTAGGAGATGGTCGTCCTCGCGGGCGCCCACACCGTCGGCTTCTCCCACTGCTCCGAGTTCGTGCACTAGCGCAAGAGGGCGGCGCAGGTCGCAGCGTCAGATCGGTCATAGCAGCGGCGTTGAGGCAGCGCCTGTTGTAAGGTCTTACGACCTCCCAGGACCTTTCACGACCGGTTAGAGTCGTTTACGACCAGATAGAATTGAGTACGACCTTACCTGGATGCTTACGACCAGTTCCGATCCTTCAATTCCCCTCCGATCGTTTTTTCAATGTGGTCGTAAAATTACTGTAGCAATTTTCGACCACTCCTCCTTATCGAGCGCTGTCTTCCTCCATTGTCGTATTGTCGGTGTCGACTTCTTCGACATCGAAAGTTATCCACTTTGATTTATCCTTTTCAATGTCTTGATGTTCTTCCCACTCCCAATGCTTGTCTTCTTGAAAAACCACATCTCTGCTCACATGTAGCTTATTTTCGACTG
Organism: Dendrocalamus latiflorus; assembly: GCA_017311315.1. Taxonomy (NCBI): domain Eukaryota; kingdom Viridiplantae; phylum Streptophyta; class Magnoliopsida; order Poales; family Poaceae; genus Dendrocalamus; species Dendrocalamus latiflorus. The sequence continues at coordinate 25,943,556 of CM029623.1, forward strand.
GATCATAGCACCTATATGCCTTGGTACCTGATTCCGAGCCGAGGTAGATCATCCTTTTGCTCCGATCGTCCAGCTTCCTCAGGTAAGTCGATGATCTCACATGTGCCAAACAGCTGAAGACTTTCAAGTGATCGACGTTCGGTTTTCTCCCCGACCACAACTCGTATGGAGTAACTCCATCCAACGACCGTGTGGTCGCTCGATTTAGCAAATAGACCGCATGTCTTACGACTTCTGCCCAAAACCTCCCGGGTAGGTATCGACTCTTCAGAAGACTTCGTGCGGTTTCGACCACGGTTCGGTTTCTTCTTTCTACGACTCCGTTTTGTTGAGGCGAGTACGGAGCCGTGAAGAACCTTGCAATGCCCTTCTCTTCACAGATTGAGTCAAACTCTTTTGCGAGAAATTCTCCTCCTCGATCAGACCTGACCGCTTTTACCCTCTTGTCGACTTCGTTTTCAGCAAGAGCAATAAACTTCCGAAAGTTCGACTTTGCCTCATCCTTGCTCTTCTGCATGTACACCCACATGGCTCTGGAGTAGTCGTCCACGACTAGCATGAAATACTGGTTTCCAGCGTCGGTGCGGGGTGTGATTGGTCCGCATAAGTCGACGTGAACCAGCTCGAGTGGTTGTGAAGCTCTAAACTTTGTTTGCTGTGGGAAGCTGCTACGAGTTTGTTTCGCCACCAGACAACCTTCGCAGACTTGCTCTGGGTGGTCGATTGTCGGTAATCCGACCACCATCTCTTTTCCCGCCTGTTGTAAATAATCTTGTTTAGAAGTCGTACACAAGTTTTGGAAGTAATCGAATCCAAAACAAGTAAGAAATCAGAAGTCGAAAACCGAGTCCTAGATGAAGTCGTAACCGAGTCAAAGTCGTATAAGACTCGGAGTCGGAGTAGGAGTTGAGAACCCGTGTTAAAGTAGGACAACCGGGGTATAAAAAGAGGCTTAGAGCCATGTATTCGATGTACCAAGCAGTTGAGAAAATACCAAAAAGAGGGAGAAACACAGAGCATTGTTTTGTCGTGTGTTTGCGCAAGACGTGGTCGAAAGGACTCACGACCACGGCAAAGGAACAGTGTTTTACGACTACGTTCAAGGAGTGCAGAACGTGGTCGTAAAGGGTTCGACTACGCAGGGAAGGCTACGACCACGGTGAAGGTGGTCGTAAGGGAGTCGAAGGTAGTCGTAACGAGCTACGACTACACCGAGAAGGCCAGTACGTGATCGGAAGTAACTCCGATCACGTTGAAGGAAGTGAACGTGGTCGTATGTGTGTTCGACCACGGAGAACAGTGATCGCCAGCATCACTGTGTGATCGTAGAAGGCTTCGATCACGGTATCTCGAGCAGCTGAAGGAAGGCAGCGGCAGCGATATCGCAGAGCGGTCGTAAATTACTACAGTAAATTTACGACCACGTTGAAAAAGCGATCGGAAGAGTTTGAAGCGTTCGGAACTGGTCGTAAGTACTCTGAACCGATCGTATTCGATTCTCACCGGTCGTAAACGACTCTAACTGGTCGTGGAAGATCCTGGGAGGTCGTAAGACCTTACAACAGTTGGTATCAGAGTCGTGGTTAAACATGGCTGACACGGCGAAGCAGAGCGTGTCGCTGTAGTACCCGATCCTCAGTTCGGACAACTATCCGGTCTGGGCGATGAAGATGAAGGTCAACATGATCGCACAAGGCGTCTGGGGTGCGGTCGAACCAAAGGAGAAGGACAAGGTCCTCGATGATCGTCTCGACAAGATGGCGATGGCAGCGATCTATCAAGCTGTGCCCGACTCGATGATGCGGCAACTAGTCGGCAAGGAGACGGCGAAGGAAGTCTGGACTACTCTGCGAACCATGCATGAAGGAGTAGATCGAGTGAAGGAAGTTTGACTTCAAACCTTAAGAAGTGAGTTTGAAGCCATGAAGATGGGGAAGAGTCAGACCGTGGAAGAGTTCTCTGGTCGATTCAACGAAGTCGTAAACGAGATCAAATCTCTCGGCGATGACTTGAAAGATGAGGTGGCGGTGAAGAAGTATTTGAGAGTGCTACCAGAGAAGTTTCTTCCGGTTGTAACCACGCTTATGTACTCTCAAGATCTCTCGAAGATGAAGATTGAGGAGGTAACCGGAGCGCTCAAAGCACACGAGCAGCTCCTAAAGAGTTATCAAGAAGACAACGGTCAGCAAGTGCTGCTCGTAAGAGAAGATGCGAAAGACCGAGGAGAGTCGTCATCGAGGGGCGGTCGTGGTCGTGGTCGCGGCACATCGACCGGCCGCGGCGCGTCTCATGGACGAGGTCGAGGCTACGATCAGAGAGGTCGTGGACGAAGTGGTCGAGGAGGTGGTCATGGAGGCGGCGGCCATCATACCGACAAGTCTGATATCCAGTGCTACACGTGCGAGAAGTATGGGCACTACGCTGCTGAATGTCGAAGCCACATCCAGTGCCATAACTGCAAGAAGTATGGTCACTATGCTGCGAATTGTCGGGGCAAGAAAAAGGTAGAAGAAGCAAACTTGACACAAACTACAGAGCACAAAGAGCCTACACTACTCTTATCGCACTACACTATTGAAGAACCGACAATGGTGCTACTGAATGAAGGGAAGGTGTTTCCTAGTTTGATGGAGAAGCGAGAGGAGTCTCAGGAACAGTCAGATTGGTTCCTCGACAATGGAGCCAGCAATCATATGACAGGAACATATTCAATGTTTCATAAGCTAGATGAGAAAGTGCTCGGCAAAGTGAAGTTTGGAGACGGCTCAACCGTGCAGATCAGAGGAAAGGGGACAATTCTGTTGAAGTGCAAGGATGGAAGTCAAAGACCGTTGTCAGATGTATACTACATACCAAGTCTACGGAGCAATGTCATAAGTCTTGGACAACTAACCGAAGAAGGTTGCCGGATCGAGCTCAAAGAGAATCACCTGAGAGTTTTCGACAACAGAGAGCGGTTGCTAATGAAAGTTCAAAAATCAGCAAATCGGTTGTACAAAATACCATTGAAAATCTGGAAGCCAGCCTGTGTGAAGAGTAATTTGGAAGAACCAAAGGATGAACAACTTCATCTACTTGCATTTGAAGGCAAGCCAGAAGTCGTAACGAACAAGTCGGCTGAAGTGATTGGACGTAGTCGAGAGGACAATCGACTACGGCAAACGGTGATCGAACGTGGTCGGGAAGTGTCACGACCACGGCAAATGAAGACTGGAGACGGTCGAGAAATCATACGACCATGGCAAACAAGATTTGAACGTGGTCGAAACACATTACGACCACATCAAACCAGGGGTGCGCGAGTAGTCGATTTCGAACGACTACCTGCACGAACAGGTCCCAGGATCGGCCTGAGCGGTCGAAGCATCGGCCCGAGTGGTCTACACGGACCACATGTAGCAACCGCAGCCGAGGAGAGAAGGGGTGGACCGGGTAGTCGAAACATCAGCACGGATGGTCGATACCGACCACATGCTGAAGACAAAGTCGAAGTGAGCGGTACAGGAGGTGCCTACTCGCATGCAGATGGAGGGAAGCAAGGTGAAGTCGTACCAGGTGCAACTGGCGCAAAGGAAGGTCGAAACAACAAGAGCTTGAGTGGTCAGCGTAGATCACATGAAGTCTCAGGAGGAGCTCCCACAAGACCAAAAGAAGGCAGTCAAAAGCCTGGAGTTTGGATCCCGAGGTGGCGGGAGAAAGCACAGCATGAAGGACGATGGTCGAAAGCAAGGCCACACATCAGTGAAACGAGTTGCTGGTGGAGGAAGCGCGAACCAGAGTTGCAGGAAGAAAACGGCCAGAGCAAAGGCTGTGAGAGCAGGTGCTCCAGCCCAGAAAGACCGGTCAAGGAAGAAGCAGAAGCAGGAGAACGTCAAAGTGATCAAGGAAGAAGATCGACATGATTGAAGTCGAAAAACAAGATTAGGGAGAGAATGTTGTAAATAATCTTGTTTAGAAGTCGTACACAAGTTTTGGAAGTAATCGAATCCAAAACGAGTAAGAAATCAGAAGTCGAAAACCGAGTCCTAGATGAAGTCGTAACCGAGTCAAAGTCGTATAAGACTCGGAGTCGGAGTAGGAGTTGAGAACCCATGTTAAAGTAGGACAACCGGGTATAAAAATAGGCTTAGAGCCATGTATTCGATGTACCAAGCAGTTGAGAAAATACCAAAAAGAGGGAGAAACACAGAGCATTGTTTTGTCATGTGTTTGCGCAAGACGTGGTCGAAAGGACTCACGACCACGGCAAAGGAACAGTGTTTTACGACTACGTTCAAGGAGTGCAGAACGTGGTCGTAAAGGGTTCGACTGCGCAGGGAAGGCTACGACCACGGTGAAGGTGGTCGTAAGGGAGTCGAAGGTAGTCGTAACGAGCTACGACTACACCGAGAAGGCCAGTACGTGATCGGAAGTAACTCCGATCACGTTGAAGGAAGTGAACGTGGTCGTATGTGTGTTCGACCACGGAGAACAGTGATCGCCAGCATCACTGTGTGATCGTAGAAGGCTTCGATCACGGTATCTCGAGCGGCTGAAGGAAGGCAGCGGCAGCGATATCGCAGAGCGGTCGTAAATTGCTACAGTAAATTTACGACCACGTTGAAAAAGCGATCGGAAGAGTTTGAAGCGTTGGGAATTGGTCGTAAGTACTCTGAACTGATCGTATTCGATTCTCACCGGTCGTAAACGACTCTAACTGGTCGTGGAAGATCCTGGGAGGTCGTAAGACCTTACAACACCGCCATCGTGTTGAGACTCTGGAAATTCAGATGTCCGAATCTTGTGTGCCATAGCCAGGCCGCATCATCGGTTGTAGTCTTCATACACTTCGGCTTGCATGCTTCAATTTGAATTTTGTACAGACGATTTACCGTTCTCTGTACTTTCATCAGTAGTCGTTCAGTGTGGTCGTACATCTTCAGATAGGTGTCTTTGAGTTCAATCCGACAACCTTCTTCAGTCAATTGTCCAAGGCTTATTATGTTGCTTCGTAGACTTGGAATGTAGTATACATTCGACAATCTCCTCTGGCTTCCATCCTTGCACTGCATCAGGATCGTCCCTCTCCCTTTTATCTGAATGGTCGAGCCGTCTCCAAACTGTACTCTTCCAAGCACATTCTTATTTAATTCGTAAAACATCGAGTACGTACCCGTCATGTGGTTGCTGGCTCCGTTGTCGAGGTACCAGTCTGCCGTCCGTTCTTGAGTCTGCTCTCCTTTCTCCAACAGACTCAGAAACACTTTCTCCTCATTTAATAGAACCATTGTCGGTTCGTCTGCAGTGCAGAGCGACAACAGCAATGTCGGCTCTTTGTGCTCATCCGTTTGAGCCAGGTTTGCTTCCTCTACTCTCTTCTTACTCCGGCAATTCGCAGCATAGTGACCATACTTCTTGCAGTTATGGCACTGGATGTGGCTTCGACATTCAGCAGCGTAGTGCCCATACTTCTCGCACGTGTAGCACTGGATATCAGACTTGTCGGTATGATGGTCGCCGCCTCCACGACCACCTCCTCGACCACTTCGTCCACGACCTCTCTGATCGTAGCCTCGACCTCGTCCATGAGACGCGCCGCGGCCGGTCGATGTTCCGCGACCACGACCACGACCGCCCCTCGATGACGAGTCTCCTCAATCTTTCGCATCTTCTCTTACGAGCAGCACTTGCTGACCGTTGTCTTCTTGATAACTCTTTCGGAGCTGCTCATGTGCTTTCAGCGCTCCGGTTACCTCCTCAATCTTCATCTTCGAGAGATCTTGAGAGTACATAAGCGTGGTTACGACCGGAAGAAACTTCTCTGGTAGCACTCTCAAATACTTCTTCACTGCCACCTCATCTTTCAAGTCGTCGCCGAGAGATTTGATCTCGTTCACGACTTCGTTGAATCGACCAGAGAACTCTTCCACGGTCTGACTCTTCCCCATCTTCATGGCTTCAAACTCACTTCTTAAGGTTTGAAGTCGAACTTCCTTCACTCGATCTATTCCTTCATGCATGGTTCGCAGAGTAGTCCAGACTTCCTTCGCCGTCTCCTTGCCGACTAGTTGCCGCATCATCGAGTCGGGCACAGCTTGATAGATCGCTGCCATCGCCATCTTGTCGAGACGATCATCGAGGACCTTGTCCTTCTCCTTTGGTTCGACCGCACCCCAGACGCCTTGCGCGATCATGTTGACCTTCATCTTCATCGCCCAGACCGGATAGTTGTCCGAACTGAGGATCGGGTACTACAGCGACACGCTCTGCTTCGCCGTGTCAGCCATGTTTAACCACGGCTCTGATACCAACTGTTGTAAGGTCTTACGACCTCCCAGGATCTTCCACGACCAGTTAGAGTCGTTTACGACCGGTGAGAATCGAATACGATCGGTTCAGAGTACTTACGACCAGTTCCGAACGCTTCAAACTCTTCCGATCGCTTTTTCAACGTGGTCGTAAATTTACTGTAGTAATTTACGACCGCTCTGCGATATCGCTGCCGCTGCCTTCCTTCAGCCGCTCGAGATACCGTGATCGAAGCCTTCTACGATCACACAGTGATGCTGGCGATCACTGTTCTCCGTGGTCGAACACACATACGACCACGTTCACTTCCTTCAACGTGATCGGAGTTGCTTCCGATCACGTACTGGCCTTCTCGGTGTAGTCGTAGCTCGTTACGACTACCTTCGACTCCCTTACGACCACCTTCACCGTGGTCGTAGCCTTCCCTGCGTAGTCGAACCCTTTACGACCACGTTCTGCACTCCTTGAACGTAGTCGTAAAAACATTGTTCCTTTGCCGTAGTCGTGAGTCCTTTCGACCACGTCTTGCGCAAACACACGACAAAACAATGCTCTGTGTTTCTCCCTCTTTTTGGTATTTTCTCAACTGCTTTTGGTACATCGAATACATGGCTCTAAGCCTCTTTTTATACCCGGCTGTCCTACTTCAACACGGGTTCTCACTATGATTTAAACTCGGATTCCGACTCCGTTCCAGATACGACTTCTACTCTGTTTCTTCTATGACTTTGAATTGCGGCTGCAATTCGACTTCGATTACACCCAAATTTTTGCCCGTGACTCTAAAACAAGATTATTTACAACAGCGCCATCGATGGTGAACGGTCTGTGTCCGTGGATGCCTTTCGCTTTGAGATCTGTGAATACCGCATGTCATCTATCTAGACATGGTTCTACATAAGCTTTGCGGCACCCGGTGCCATAGGATTTTTTTTTCCAGATGGTGATGCTTGCTTTCCTGATTCAATTATTGCCCAAGATTATCCCGCCTTTTATTTTCTTCGAGATTTGTTAAGTAAAGATGTAATTGATTTTTCTCCTAAATGTTTGGTATATCCTGGAGCCCCTTCGCAATAAAAGGTTTGTTTTGGAGTAGATCATTGATCATACTTGGAGATTCATGCTCATAGTAAGGTCACTAGACGACAACCCCCGGTAGATGGTGAGGACGCCGCTGGCCTAGTGCGGCAACTGACTGTGCATGCTGGCAAGGTAGTGTGGCTAAACGACAATAAGGGTGGCAGAGGAGACGAAGGAATCGATGATAGGGGAGGGCGTCATTGGAGGAAGATGGTGGAGGTGGGGATTTGGCACCAACGATCATTGTGGGAGAAAGCAGTGGAAATGGGCTGTATGACCTATGAGTGCATTCTTTTCGGCAATGACTCCTGGCTTATAACTACGGCTGATAATTTTTAGTCCTAGTATAAGAACTTGTGCGAATGAACCGAATGCCGATAAGCCGATAGGTCACTTAGAAAAGGTTGCCCCGATAAGCTACTTCGAAAAGGCGGCGGAGAAGCTATTCTGTTTGTTTGTTTGTTTGTTCAGAAAAGTTATAAACCATAAGATGAAAAGAACATGACCAATAACAACAGTGGTGACAGCTGAGTGGGTGGTGAAGAAACGACTAAGGAGATATGAGAGCCAGTGATGGTGTGAGGAGGGTAGAGGACAACGGCACATGGTGCTCTTGCCAACATGGGCGACCCATCATAGAGGTGGCAGGTGGGCACTCAGCTTAGGTTGGGATGGCAGTGGTGGGGAGCGTGCGCTAGGGGAAGGATAGTGGTGGTAATTTTTAGGTTTGGCAAATCTTAATGACATTCTAGGATGTAAAAGTACTTGATTAGTTAGAAAAACATGCATGTTCCTTGAGCACACCCTATTTTGTTTTTCAAGAAGGGGCAAACCTTTATTCTCTCTTTTCTCTTATAAAAAAGATAACGATACCATGCAAATGTACAATGCAAGAGAAAAAATTGGATGCCCTTCACTCCTGCAGCTGCAATTTAGTCCCACCTTCTTTCTCTCATTAGGCTATTCCAGCATCTCATCTTCTTTATCCCGTAAGCTCTCCCTTCTCTCTCCTAGCTACCTCATCGCACATCCACTCCCCTAATTTCTTCCCCAATCTAGTGCCCTCAACCTTTACCACTGTGCCGATGAGGTGCAATCTTCCATAGCCATGGCTCCTCACCGCCTTCATTGTCCTCGTCAGAGCTAGAGATGAAGTGTGTGGCCGCTACCCCAGTCGGAGCTCATCGGGTCTGGCGATGTCGAGGTCGAAGAAGATAGTGTTGATAACAAGCGGAGGATGATGCGGTTGACAGGCGACGTGGCGATGGTGCCAGGCTAGCCTTGCCTCTCCCAGATCTGGGCAGGCTAACATGAGGTAGCAATATGGGTGTTGGTCTCCTTCCTCCTCTTGTGAGCTCAGCTTCGGTGAAGTTGTTGCTTGCATTTCTTGGCTTTGTTGCAGGCCTTTTCTCCATTTGTTGCAAGATCTATCTTGATTGTTGTAGTATTTCTTTATTTGTTGCAAATCTATTTCGGATTGGTGTATTCTTGGTTGTAAACTATTTCAACTATTATTTTTAACCGTTGCAGCATTATAACATCATAAATTTATTTGGTGATAAACTCTAGGTAAGATTATGAAAATCTTGTGTACTATTTCAATTTGTTGCGAGCATTGCCTCTAATTGTTGTATGAGCAATCATTAAGTGTTGTCACGGTGTAAATTTTTTTGTTTAAGATTTCTAAAGTAGTTTTAAAACACATCTAAATTATATACTCATGGTTTCATCACAATTTGATGAGGAAATAATTTGTTATAGATTTATCTTAGTTGTTGCATCTTTTGTAAAAAAAATATTACATTAATTATTATCGAATGTTGCCACTATTATTTTTGAATGTTGCAATATTGTAACATCAAAATTTGTTTGTTTGGGATATTTGAATCTGTTTTTAAAAACGTAGCTAAGATCCAAGCTAATGGTTTCATGCAATTTCGATGTGAAGATGATATTTTCCCCAAGTTTTTATCTGTATTGTGTTGTCATTGGTGCATTTTGTTATACACATTGATTAAAATTGTTGCACATATTGTTCTTTATTATCTTCTTTTTAGTTCAACACTTGCTCCCACCAAGTCAACACATATTCATCAAACTCAAGTGACGCCATGTGTAGCTTCTTCTCCTCTGAATAATTGTGCATCCGAAAAATCTTATCTACCTTGAGCTCCCATGTGAGATATGCATCTGGATCGGAAGTGCATTCAAATTTGGGAATAGTGAATGAGTTTCCCAAACTTCTCCATGTGTGGGTCATCATGACGACAGCCATGACGTTGATAGTTGTTGTTGCAGTGTAGCCAAAAGTCATCACCGAAGTCCACAATGTGGATAGCACCGTCGTGCCCACGACCACGGCCATGGCCTCTCCCTTGGCCATGGTTAGCATCGAAAACACCACGCTCGGGAAAGGGTGGTCGAACCACATTGGCAGCGACTCGATTTGCTTGAACTTCTCTAGTGAACTGTGCAGCCCTCTCCTCAGCAGTCTCATAGCTCAACACCTTCTTCATGGACTCCAACTGGGCCCCGCTCTTTGTGAAGCTCCTCTAGTATCTCCTTCCTCAAGATGCCCATGTTGTAATTCAACTGAGTGTTGAAATCATTTGTGAGCTTCTCAAGGTTAGTTGATGTAACATATGCTTATTCTCCCCCTTTTCGTGCCATGGTTAGTGCAAACAACAAGAAAAACTATATGTGTGGATGTGAGAAGTTTTATTTGTGGAATTCACTCAACCTCACTTTCTCTTAGCAACCGAAGTTCTTAGATGTTCTTGATGGAATTGAAGAGTTGCATGCATTTTGGTGACGGTAGACGACACAAGATGATAGATTAAACGAATTCAATTGCACAAACACTATTAAATAATGGCTTATTTGAGATTGAATGAAAAAGTATTTACTTATGCAATCTAAAATTTTAGATATTGTAAAGTTAAGTAATAATCCACGCTAAAATACTTGCCTAAGTGCTGATCCAAAAGGTTTAAGTGAATTGTATGAACGTATACGCAAAAATCAATGTGACTCAATGCAAACAAAGAAATGAGCTAAATAGAGACAATATGAAATTGAGGATTAAATAACTCATTTTGCACCAAGTATTAGGAGTGACGCTAGCCAATCGCAAGAATATGAATATAAAGGCTCTAGATTGCTCCAGAAAAAAATACACAATATGAAGGTTGTGAACTAGAATTAACTAATCTCAATTCGGCAAAAGCTCACTTTTTTCGAAGCTTTTTCTTTATGTCGACTGCCTTCTTCTATGTTGTTTTTGTATATATAATTGTGGCCGATACTAAGGTTTTAGCTTTTCTTTGCGCAAAATACAAAAGTTTCAACATGTATAATTATTACCAAGAGCATCCCTTAATGCAATGTCAAAAGCTAGTCTCAAAGATGAAAGAAAATAATATAAGTAAACTCACTGGAATTAATGCTTTCGGATGAAACAAAGGAAACGCCACAACAATTAAGCTATGCAAAGGAAACACGGCGATCAGCACCTAAACAAAAATTCTAATGGATGAAAACTTAACAAAACTCACGAAAATAACAGATGCAAAAACTAGGGTTTTGAATTTTTTTAGCTTTCTTTGTATAGGATAGAAAAATAAATCTAACTAGGGTAAATTGATCATACCGTGGCAACCGTGCTCTAAAACCAAGATAATACAAGGGATGCTCGATCTTCACGACATATGATTGATGATGATAACTTGGATCTGTGCAACCTGACAAACTGATGGCACCAACCACTGTTAGAACAGTAACCTGCGACAAAAGAATTCACCTAACCATACGCTCATGATCCTATCTACCTGACCACACAAGTAGACATGTCACCGCTCATGCAAATCACAAGGAATCACAAGAACAATAGGGTTGAGAACGCCCAATTCCCCTCTGGTTGCAATCATTTGTCAAACCCTAGAAAAAACAAATGTATAGCTCTCTCTGAAAATAATATATTAGTTTATCGTGGTCTACTCAAATGTTACGTATTACAAGGCTTATATAGCCCTTGAGAAAGTCCACAATACCCCTAATCAGGTACAACTCAATTCTATATCGTATTAGACTCGAACTCACATAAAAAGGAAATTAAAATTTGGAGCTGTCACATTGTTTTGATACCAGATGTTGATTACGACCACGAGCTGGCTACAACCACACGTCGGCTACAACCATGCAATGGCTACGATCACGAGTAGTAGTCATAAAACTTCGTCTACTACAGTAACTTCTCGAGTACCACAGTAACTTCTCAAGTGTTACAGTACTTCTCGAGTGCTATAGTACTCGATGGTTATGACCACTTAATCGTACTTGTAGATTTCAACCTCCTTTGTTATGGTATTCGTAAGCCTCCCTAGTACTTGAGTCTACTCTAGTATTTGTGTCTTATCTGCTCTTCGAGTATGCTGAGTACTCGTAATCTTCGATGGTCCGAATGTTACCGAGGCCAATCAGACTGGTCCGAACATCACTGAGACCGATCGAGCGGTTTGAGCGCACCAAGGGTGATCGGACGGTCCAAACATCACCGAAGCCGTTCGGACTAGTCCGAACGTTACCAAAGCGGTCGAGCGGTCCGAAACTAATCGGACGGTCCGAACATCACCGAAGCCATTCGGATTGGTTCGAACGTGCCTTATCTCTGAGCGAGACTTGGACTCCTCTTCTGATGGCCTCCCTTTTGGCATTAACTGACGGTCATGCCGTAGCTCTTCTTCTCCTTCCTCTTGCGCATCGTATTGATCCAAATACCTAAGTACAAATAAATTACAAGATTTAGGTCGTATAAATTCTCGTTAACATTAATGAAATGTTCATTAAGAAGCAAGTTCACCTGATTTTGTAGTTTTTTTGGCACGTGCTCTTATAATTGGTCCAGATGACAACTCGATATGTATATCTGGATCATTTGATGGAGATGACCTCATCATGTTGCCTGCTCAAAGTTGCGTTACTCGGCAGTATGATTTGTTAGCTATTGTAATCATCTTATTAGGTAAAATCTTGATAAAAGTAGACATTATTCCTGACCAGTGACCAGGTAGCAATTTTTCTCTCCTGTAAGGTGGGCCTGCACAAATGAAGAAAACTATTTATGCCAAACCTTCCTTTTTGCTAGGATGGGATATTTATTCGGCAATGTATATTGGCACACTTGGTGTAATTACCTGGATGGTGATAAGAACATAGTGGAATTATTAACTATTCCATTTCTGGGAAAATGCAATCAAATTATTGACTTATTCCATTTCAGGGACCTACATTGACAAGAAGTGCCCGTTCACTGGAACGGTTTCTATCAGAGGCAGAATTATTGCTGGAACATGCCACAGTGCCAGGATGAACAGGACTATCATTGTCCGTAGGAACTACCTCCACTTTGTGAAGAAGTACCAGAGGTAAGTAAAGCATCGGAGGACTATAAGGTCATGCTTCTTACCTGCGATGGCATCTGAATTGGAAGCTGAACCCCTTCACCTTGCAGGTATGAGAAGAGGCATTCCAACATTCCAGCTCACATTTCTCCATGCTTCCGTGTCAACTGTCAAGGAAGGAGACCATGTCATCATTGGCCAGTGCAGGTAAATGCTCTTTAGCTGATCTATTATTTAGTACATATGTTCAGTTCTGTTGGCCTCACCTTGCAGATACTTGGGATTTGGGAATGTGTGGCTTGAAAACTCCAGCTCCTGTACAAGACCTCGGAAGCTACTCCTGATTTCTGTTTGCTTTAAAATTAAAATGGTTTTTAGAATCAAGACAACTAAAATTCTTGTGTTTCTGGTCTATCCTGTCTTCTAGTTCTTTTGGGGAAATTTATTTTGTTTTGTTTTCCATTTTACCCGTTGGGGTTAGGAAAAATCACATTGTTGAGGTCATAACCAAGCATCTCCAGATATTGATATTCAAATTATTATGGATGAAAATGCTCTTATGTCACAAACCATGTTCAAAAAACCATCATTGGTTTGTATACTAATCAACACTGGGGTTCCAGCAACTGGGTGGTTACTGTAATTTTACCCTGGCAAAAAATTTACCGTGATTCGAGGAACAGGCCAAGATTACCAGTCCCCTGTTGGGTTTGGTTTCCTGAACTGTCGAACTGGACTACTATTGGATGCTGATGTATTTTTTTCTGTGTGTGCTGCAGGCCTTTGTCAAAAACTGTGGGGTTCAACGTCCTTGAAGTCATTCCAGCTGGATCCACAGGCGGCAGTGGGAAGAAGGCATTCGTTGCAGCTTGAGCTTATCGAAATTGTCTAATCAATGAGCAGTTATAGATAAGTGTTCAGTTAGAAATCTTCTAGCTTGGTGTTTTGACCTTGGGTTTGGGGTCCTGTACCTTTACCATTCATATGAGCATGTTGAAGAAATGTATCCGTGCAAGTTTTGTTTAGGTCTCCCTGGTCATGCAAATTGTGGTAGCTGTTGCCCAGTGGTTGGTTTGGTCCTGTGGCATACCATGAACCTTAAAGCAATAGCATCAACAGCCTGTTTCTTTCCATTTAGTGATGGCGACGTGCATTCTCTTTGTTTATGTCTTGTTGGCTTTAAGGTAAAAGATTTCATCATGTCAGTGACTTTACCAAGGTATGAAATTGTGCGCTGTTTTTTTTTTCGTTTTCTGATTGATTGACTGCTCTTTTACTGTTTCGGGCATGACAAACATCGTTTTCACATGATCTCAAGTGGTTTTTTCTTGTGGGTATTTGCCATGCTAAATTGTTGCTGCGTGAACCTCCACCTTTGAAGCAACTACTATGTTAGATCATCTCAAGATTCTGACAATGACATGGAAAATTTTCATTCGAAATGCAACACTGGCAGCCTGGTTGCTGTGGTAGACTGACTTGACCAGCGTCTCAAGCTTGAAGAAAGGAGATCGGTTGTTTGCAAGGCATGCTATTTAAGCTTCTTCTTAAAGTGCATTTCATCCTCTTAAAACCCTATATCCATCGCAGATTCTCCAAGGAATAGTGAGCTCAGTTCAGCAATACAAATGAGCGCCAAGATCATTTCCCTCACTGCTGCTCTCTCTTGCTGTGTAGCTGCTGCATTTCTGCTGTTCTTTGCTCATCTCAATAACCCAACCGCTTCATTCCTTGGAGCCCTGCTTGATCTTGCAACACCTTCCCTTCCATTCTATTTGCTTACAACTGGTTCCGTTTCCAACAATCATCACTACCGCGACGAATATAACCCGCTTTGCGATGATTTCCCACCGGACTTCCCACCGCCTGACACAGCGGCGACGTCAATCTTCTGCGTTGATCCGAACGGCTGCTGCAACTTCACCACGGTGCAGGCAGCAGTCAATGCTGTCCCAAGATTCAGCCAAAAGAGGAATGTTGTATGGATCAACAAGGGCACCTACTTGTAAGCAATTTTCCTTAATCAGACATCCAGTACTCTCTCAAGAGTATAGTGTTACTGAGTGTGCTGTTACTGAAGCCACATTGTTGCAGTGAGAAGGTGACAGTCCCAGCAACGAAGCCCAACATCACATTTCAAGGTCAGGGATTCGATCTGACGGCGATTGCATGGAACGACACCGCTAACTCGTCGCACGGCACGTTCTACAGCGCTTCAGTCTCCGTTTTTGCGGCTGGCTTCGTCGCCAAGAACATCAGCTTCACTGTAACTGAAGACACTGCACAACGTATTCAGCTAAGCCAGAGATCGCACCATGGGTAATGTTGCTAACTCTCCTAATTGTTTGACACCAGAATGTAGCACCGATCCCAAGACCCGGTGATGTCGGTGCTCAGGCAGTGGCAATGAGGATCAGCGGTGACCAATCGGCATTCTGGGGCTGTGGCTTCTTCGGTGCACAAGATACGCTTCACGATGACCGGGGCCGGCATTACTTCAAGGAATGTTTCATCCAGGGCTCCATTGACTTCATCTTTGGAGATGCTAGGTCACTCTATGAAGTGAGTAAAAGTATATTTCAAGGATTGGAAGACAAAGCACAGAGTCACTAATTGCTTCTACATGTGTACTTCCCAGAGTTGCAGATTGATTTCCATAGCAGATCCTGTGCCTGCAGGGCTGAGAGTCATCACCGGTGCAGTCACTGCACATGCCCGGGAATCGGATGACGACAACACAGGCTACTCATTTGTCAATTGCAGCATCGGCGGCACTGGTCGGATATGGCTTGGCCGAGCTTGGAGACCGTATTCCCACGTCGTCTTCGCCTACACTACGATGTCAGACATCATTGCCTCTGAAGGATGGAATGATTGGAATGATCCTTCAAGAGATCAGTATGCATCCTCCAGTTCCACTGTTAATTCTCATATCTGCATATCAGAAAGTACATGAACATTTTTTTTTGTATGATTTGCATTACCAGGACTGTATTTTATGGAGAGTACAAGTGCACCGGTGATGGTGCAAACTTGACAGATAGAGTGCCATATGCTCGGAAGCTTAGCGATGTGCAAGTATTGCCTTACTTGAACACGTCTTACATTGACGGAGAACAATGGCTGAAACCATACTGTGACTCACTAATATCCGCATGAAGCAACCATAGATAGAGAACAATTGTACCACTTACAAGAAAAGGAAGAAATTAGTGCACTCCATTCTTTGAATTTGAAGAAACTAGTGCACTCCATTCTTTGAATTTCCTCACACATTGTAGCGCGTTGAATTAATTGTGAAAAAGCAAGTACTTGGCATTTCAGAGATACATTGATTTTTGACAAAGATTGGATAATGGCCTGTGATAATCTACATTTGGGCGATAAATGAGAAATAATGCTATAGAGGACAAAGGATAACTTCAAGTGTTTCATTACAATACTCTGTACTCACACAGCATACAACAAGCTGACTAATATCCACATTCTAATTGCAAGACCTCAAGTCCAACCATCTGACCCTATGTCCTAATGAAAATTTGCAGACCTCGCGATTCTTATATGGAACTATTGCTTTCAACGACCTCTACTTAGAATGAAATCTCACTTTGTTCATGGAATGTCCATCCGCGGCATATGGCTTCTAGGTTTACTCCAGCATAAAAGCAAAGGGGAGAAACTTCAACACCTAAAAGTACAAGCAAAGTTAACATGACAATCAATGAGTTTCTATCTGAAAAATTTTCAGTTGTTGACACTTGACAGTCCTCAAAAAGTTCCCGAACATATATATACAGGTAGAAAAATTACCTGTCATATACAAGGGCACGGAATGAGTCAAGAAGCCACCTGCAGCAACCACCCATGGCTGTGAAGGCGAAGCAGCATTAATCTGACACTATCAGGAGTGTCGTAAGTTGCACCATTAGCATTCTATACCAGTGCAAATTCCTCCTCCCTCAAAACCTGAAATGTTAGGTGTCAACAAGTCCCCTGAGATCTCGCACTAATGTTTTCTTTCAGGAATGAAGTAGAAGAACGGGACAGCTTTAGTTGTAGCAATAGTGAATAAGAAGTAAACCCCAAAAAGAGCTGTTGATGGCAAATAGGTGAACACATCGAATATAAACTGTTCAAGCTTTAAGCCTGTTGTGTACCCATGGACTGAAGGGATCTTCTTCTCCACTAGATGATAAATGGGCATACAGTTTTCAAATTAAGCACAAATCATGATGGAGCAAATTGTACGATGATACTGAATTAGAATGTGCTGGTTTAAGATATGCAGCAATTACATTATAAAAACGGAAGGATGAAATACAACTGGCTGTATCAGGAGAAAGTAGTAACAGGCGCTTTTTCGTAGTAATTAATTTTCTCTATATTCTCGATACTAAACAAATAAAGAAAGCCAATTACAATGGTGAAGTATATTAAAAGTTGTTCCCTGTACTTGCACCTACGAACATAAAACTCTATTAACCATGGTAGTTTACATATGATTACACCACAATTTTGTATAGAGGAAAATATCTTGGAACAAAAGCAAATGCCATGAATGCATAAAGTGCAGGAACAGAATGCTTTGATAAGAATACTCACATGCTGTACTTTTCAAGACTATTTGTCACTTGATTAAGAAAATCCAAAGTGAACATATGCAAGCACACCTACTCACATGCTGTCCTTTTCAAGACTATTTGCCACTTGATTAAGAAAATCCAAAGTGAACATATGCAAGCACACCTACCAAAATAAAAGGAATACAAAATTATTAGTGCAGAGGGAGGAGAGGCAGTGGGAGGGGGAAAGGGATCAGAAAAAACATACATTGCTCTAGCAATAACTAAGGCGTTCTGTTGTTTGATTGATTTCAGTAGTCATAGCTGCATTCATTTCACTGTACTCGACCACAGAGAGAGGTCCACCCCTACCATGATGAACAAATACTCCAACTTTCTCTTGTAGATATGCCTAAACAACACAGCATAATGATAAACAATTAATGAGGTGCATAATTCAAGTAAAAAAATAACTTATCAATCTGCTAGGAATTAGATAGCTATTGCCATACCTTCCTTACAACCTTTGCAGCAGCAGACACACCCTTATCGATGAAGTATCCTAGGAATGTTGGATCTGCAACACAAACCTGTATTGGAGAAATAGACTATTAATTGACAAATTAAATGGGAGATAAATTCCATCAAAGATACTTCCCAAAAAAAAGTACTCACCAATACATTATCAACTCCATAGCAATATATATTTTACACCTCTTGCAGCCATATCATTCAGCAACCTTTTAGATTTTAGAGCTGAGGTGCAGTAAAAGAAAAATAAGCAACACAATTGTGACTAACACTAATATTATACAACTGATGCATTGTGATATAAGGGGATTACCAGCATATACTCCGCCATTGTCATCAGGAGCCTTTGCCACCTTGTTTTTATCAGAATGTTGGAAAAGATGTCATCATGGAGAAAAGTAGCATTGAACCAATTCTATTATCATAATACTTGAATTTTGGTTCTGCTAGTCCAACCCATAATTTAGTTGCAATGGACAAATGCATTGAGTTTAATGAGGCAGATGAAAATAACATTAAAAAAATAAAGCAAGAAAAGAGGCACCTTATATGGTGTCTCCATAATAAACCTTCCATCAGCAGAAACACATGGGAGAGTGCCTTGCTGTAAAAAGGTCATCTGCAAATAAAGAATCAGGTCAAAGATAATTCTTAGCAGTTCTATAGGAAGCCATGTGTTATAGTTCAATTGAATTTCTGGTCACAATAAAAAATCATGTAATTATCCTTACTTGGACAGGATCTAAGCCAAAATATCTATGGGTTTCAAAGAATTTGCAGGTGGCTTCATCAGTAAAGGGGCTAGTCATTATATACCAGTGGATTTGCACAGTGTTACCTGGGGCTGCAAAACAGTTAACATTTTGAGCGTGAGAATGCAAAGCAAAGAGCTAAACAAACCAATTAAAGACATGCTCGACTAAATTACATCAGTAAAGGGGCTAGTCATTATATACCAGTGGATTTGCACAGTGTTACCTGGGGCTGCAAAACAGTTAACATTTTGAGCGTGAGAATGCAAAGCAAAGAGCTAAACAAACCAATTAAAGACATGCTCGACTAAATTACCATCAGTGAATCCGTTCAGCTTGAAGTTGGAAAAGTGACTTCCTAGACGGAAGGCCAATACCTGAGCAGAAATCAGAGGAAAAGAACACCATGACTCTTAAGACCAATAAAAGATTCAAAGAAAACTAGGACTTGGGGTATTACTAAAAAAATACTCCAACATTCGCATGTTAATTGCGTGAAAAACAGTATCAGTAGAGAATACTTGCAAATGTTGCTGTTCATATTGACCATGGGATAAAGGGAAAACATGGAAAAATGGGATAACATTGACTTTTCCTTTTGAAAAACTACAATCAGAAAAAGAGAATTCTGCCAAATAGAAAGTACTAAATAAAGCATGTATCTATAGGTTTAAATACATGACATTAGTGGCACACAGTGGAAGAAACATACAGGGACTTAAGTAGGAAGACTTACTGATACATCCCTTAGGATCAGAGCTGCCAAGACTTGTTCCCTGTCCATAATTGAAAAAAACAAATCAGTTTATAAGAGCATGTTTCTCCAGTGTGCAATACATAATCTACAAACCAACATAGCAAGTTGGGGTTTTTAGAGTACCTTTTTTATTCAATTTTTTTTAGAGTACCTGACCACCAGCCAAAAGGACGACGGCTAACTTCCCCTCTGAAATGGCTTTCAAACCCCTCCTCCACCACCTTTATCCTCAGGACTTCTATCTTCCACCGTTGAGACACTGGACTCCGGCACAGGCTCAACAGCTGGCACAGGAACGCATGTGCTTCCAAGCACCATCATATGAGTGTAAACTCACAAAACTCCACTATAGCATACTTAATAAATGGGAAAAGTTTGTGGAGGAAGGACCTCTCACCTTGTGATCTGAGCGAGCACTGAACGATCCTAGCAAGATCTAGGCTCTGAAATGCAGTTTACCATAAAGTTTAGTTAGCCAAGGTCAATCTGGAAAGTTTAACGAGACAAATGCATTGCCGTCAATTAACTTTGTATATGAGATGACAATTCAGCTCAGTTTCCAAAGGCAATAGCTGATGAACTAAGAACGCAAGGATTGCTGTAATGCCATCGTAACTGCTATACTTTTTTTTTTCTAATGAGGTCAGTTGCACATCTAGATTCTGGCACAATTGCAAACGCAAAATGAATCTTTAAGCAAGTTTCAACCCCAAAACACAAATCTTTACGATCATTCATTCATTCTTACTCAGCACCAAATCTTTATGCAGAGTTTCAAGTTTCAACTCATAACCAAATCTTTGCACAGCATGACCACGCAAAGAACGTTTCTTCACGAACTAATCTTAATCTTTACGCGCAAAACCGAATCTTCCCGGCGAGAGACGGAATCTTGGCCCGAACAACCCAACCCAGAGCGCATTGGCTCAGTGCTCACCCCGATGTCCCGGGCGAGGAGGTCGCGCTCCTCCGGCGCGAGGTCGTCCCAGAGTGCGAAGGCGCCCTCCTGGCTGTAGTCCTTGAGCCTCTCCAGCAGCTCCTGCGGCGGCGCGGCACCCCACCTCCCCGCCGGCGCCGGCGTCGCCACCACGAACTACGTCATCTCCTCGCGCGCTCCGGAGCAGCAACCACGATTCCGCCACCAAGAGAGGAGGTGAAGCGAGGAGGAATTGGATTAGAGGGGGCAGAAAAGGGAAATTCTTTGAGACGGGGGTAACTCACACCTTACGCCTGTTTGGAAGCTAGAGGGCAAAAACCAGGGCAATAAATCTTCAGGGGCACATTAGAGTAGAGGTGGAAACGGATCGGATACGGTCGAATAGTCTCAAATGCGAATACGGATCCATATTTTTAAAACGAATACGAATTCGAATATTTTCAAATACGGATACGAATATTCTCGAATACAAATACGGATATTTTCGAATACGGATTTTCTCGGATACGAATATCGGATAAAAAGGATTCCTAACGGTTTTGCCGATTTTTCATCGGTTTTTGACCGGTTACCAGTTTTAAACCGCCTAAATTCAAGTTTTGAATCACAAAATTTGTATGGATTTTTCATGGGTTCTAGAAACGGATCGAATACGAATCGAATAGTCTCGAATACGGATACAGATACGAATATTCTCGAATATGAATGCGAATACGAATACTCTCAAATACGAATATGAATATTCTCGAATACGAATATGGATATTTTCGAATACGGATTTTGCTTACCATATTCGGATTTCTCTCGGATACGAATATCGGATAAAACGAATTATCCGTTACCGTTTTCCACCCCTACATTAGAGGGTTGTTTGGTTGTTAATCACACTTTGCCCAAAAAAAAGCAGCTTTTGAGAGGTGGGCTGCCGTAGAATTTTTGGTACAAATAATCCATTTTTTATTCGAAATTACAGAAATATACCCGCGAGAAATTTTTTTACAAAATAGGCTCCAGTCGCCCAATGATTGAGCGACTGGAGCCTTTCGCCCAACCAGCGGACGACACAATAGCTGTCGCCCAACCATTGGGCGACTGCATCTAGTCGCCCTCCCATTGGGCGACTTTCATGCAGTCGCCCAATGGTTGGGCGACTACACTCAGGGGCCGACAAAACCGTATGTACCGATCGTTTTATATACCGATGCAATATAAACAACTAGTCTGAAAAGATAAAATGGCAAAGTTCTATATGGCTTATATATACTCATTTGAAAGGTTTCGACGAGATCTACAACTTTTCAGTTGAAGAAAAATCCAAATTCCAAAGGGAAAAACAAGAAAAAGGCCAAAAACAGAAAGAAAAAACTTACGACACAGGTTTAGGTCCAAAGATAGCCGATTTTCGGGGTCTTGGAGGGCGAGCAACGCAAACGGGTCATTATTTTTGGATCGGGCTCGTCGTTAGCTTTCCAATGAGTACAAGAACGTCGAAAACGGACACCGTATGCAAAAGTTATGCCCGTTTTACTAAAGGTGTGTCGGAAACGGACTCGAATTCGTTTCGGTCTCAATTGAAACTGCTATAACTTTTGATCCTATGGCCGAAATTGCTCAAATTTTTTTCTGGAGGCTTTTGGATGTATGAAGAACAGCTCCACCAATTTTCACTATTTTTGGCAAATGTTTGATGCACTTTCCAAATTTCGGCAAAATAGACTCTTTCCTCTCTTTTTTCTCTCGGAGATCTGAGTGCAGTCGCCCAACCATTGGGCGACTTTCATGCAGTCGCCCAACGGTGGGGCGACTGCAATTAATCGCCCAACGGTTGGGAGATTTTCTAGTTTTCGCTGCTGGGTTGGGCGAAAGGCTCCAGTCGCCCAATGGTTGGGCGACTGGAGCCTAAGGTTTCGACGAGATCTACAACTTTTCAGTTGAAGAAAAATCCAAATTCCAAAGGGAAAAACAAGAAAAAGGCCAAAAACAGAAAGAAAAAACTTACGACGCAGGTTTAGGTCCAAAGATAGCCGATTTTCGGGGTCTTGGAGGGCGAGCAACGCAAACGGGTCATTATTTTTGGATCGGGCTCGTCGTTAGCTTTCCAATGAGTACAAGAACGTCGAAAACGGACACCGTATGCAAAAGTTATGCCCGTTTTACTAAAGGTGTGTCGGAAACGGACTCGAATTCGTTTCGGTCTCAATTGAAACTGCTATAACTTTTGATCCTATGGCCGAAATTGCTCAAATTTTTTTCTGGAGGCTTTTGGATGTATGAAGAACAGCTCCACCAATTTTCACTATTTTTGGCAAATGTTTGATGCACTTTCCAAATTTCGGCAAAATAGACTCTTTCCTCTCTTTTTTCTCTCGGGGATCTGAGTGCAGTCGCCCAACCATTGGGCGACTTTCATGCAGTCGCCCAACGGTGGGGCGACTGCAATTAATCGCCCAACGGTTGGGAGATTTTCTAGTTTTCGCTGCTGGGTTGGGCGAAAGGCTCCAGTCGCCCAATGGTTGGGCGACTGGAGCCTATTTTTGTAAAAAATTTTCCCACGGGTATATTTCTGTAATTTCGAATAAAAAATAGATTATTCGTACAAAAAAATTCGGCTGCCGTAGGTCTGTGCGAAAAGGTGCACGTGGCTGCCGCTGCATATGGAAAAATCTGCTTTAAGATTGATTTCGCACGAGACAAATCTTACAGAGGTCTTAAGATATGAAAGTTAGAGCTCCATCCTGTAGAATTTTTTCCTGCCGCATGTCCCCTCACGTTCCTATTCTTTATTTACTAGCCTCATAGGCGCGGCGGCACGTCGCGTCAGCCACCGTGTGTACCGAAGTAAAAGAGACGATAATCTGTGAGGAGCTTTTTAAAAAAACGAGGGCATATGTGTATTTTCGAAAAAGCCGAATGTCTTTTTCGTAAAAAATTGAGGCCTATACGTAAATAAATGAGGACCCGTACGTAATTTAGTAAACCGCGGGGCGCTATCCTGCGAAGTATACAAAATTTCGGTAAAGTGGAGGGGTGTTTTCGCAAAAAGTTTTTTTTAAAAAACAGTCAGGGACTTTTTTGCGAGGAAAAAGGACATTTACGTAATTTCCAAAAAACAGAGAGAAATAACCTCAGCTGACCGTACGAAAATCGGCCGGCCACGCGGCGGGCGCAGCGTGCGGGGCCGACGTGGCCGGCTCCCCGCTCGCGAACTCCCCCTGGCATAATGGGGGGAGTATTCTCTGCACGGGATTTTCGATTGGATGCTTATGCTCCTACTATTTACTATTTTTATGTAGTTCCGTATCGAAGTACAATGTAATGATGTTGATACGACATGCTTAATGTCTTTTAGTTAAATATATTATTTATCTAAAATGAATTTTTTTGAGTCGCATTAAATTTTACGAGGTGAACTTGGTCATTATTGGATCTTTAAATATTATACTTAGAGATACATAACTACTGCTATTTTATTTAATTATATACATGCTCATATTCGATCCGTACAAGCCTAAAGTGAAAATGCGTTTAGAAGGTCTCATCGATACTAGTGTATCGTCCATCATTTCAAGTGTACAAGATGATAAGGGCATTCCTAATAATCCAGATATACACATCGAATCGCCGATAGAACCAATTACAAGCGCACGTGCGAAGAAACTACGAGATCAAGTGAATTTACTTCTTAATGCACATGTTATTAATTTGAATGAGAATTTTATACTATCTAGATCTTGTAATTTACTTATGCTTAAGTATTTGGATCAATACGACGCGCAAGAGGAAGAAGAAGAAGAGCTACGGCCTGATTGTGGGCTATCGCCAAAAGGGAGGCTATCGAAAGAAGATTCCAACGCTTCGGAGATGTCCAGGCCGTCCGATCCGTATTAGACACTCGGATGACTTCGGAAACATTCGGACCACTCTGAACGGCCTCGGCTGTCGGGCATCCGATCCACTTTGGACACTCTAATGGCTTCAACAACGTTCGGATCATTCCGAACGGCTTTAGCTGTTCGGACTGTCTGATCTGCTTGGAACACTCGGATAACTATGAAGGTTACGACTGCTTATCATGGTCGTACCAGTGGTCGAAGTTGGCATGGTCTTAAGGCAACGTGGTCATAACATTCATCAACGTGATCATAACGACATACGTGTAGTGAACGTGATCGGAACCAACATGTCTTTGATTATTTCAGCACCGTGCCGAAGGTATTCCTTACGTATAAACGGTAATAACTTTCACATACGGAGTCCGATTAAAGTGATCTTAGACTCGTTAGAAAGCTTATTTCAAGGACTATGTAATGGAAAAGAATTTATATTCAGAAGCATCATGGATTTTTTTATTTTTAGTTTCTTTTTTGTGTGAGTTAGAATCTAAAACCATATAGGGTTGAGTCGAACATGTTTTGGGGGTCTTACGGATTTTTTTCAAGGGCTATATAAGCCTTGTAATACGTAACTTTAGAGGACGGACCACGATTGAATCTATTATTTTCCAAGCAAGAGCTATACGCTTGTTCTTACTAAGGTTTGACATTTGATTGCAATCTAGAGAAGAATTGGTCGTTTTCAACACTGTTGTTCTTGTGATTCCTAGGGATTTGTAGGAGCATTGACATGTCTACTTATGTGGTCGAGTAGATGAGGTCTTGAGCGTGTGTTTGGGCGAATTCTTTTGGCGCAAGTTGCTATATTGAAACAGTGGTTGGCGCCATCGGTTCGTCAGGTTATACGGATCCATGTTATTCTTGATTCTACGTCGTGAATATCGGTCTTCTCTCATATCAAATGTGATATCTTGTCTCTATAGCTTATAACTATAGTTTAATTCTCGTCGACACAAGTTAGGTGTATTACTTATATATATTTTTATTTTAATTATTCAGGATTTTAATCCAATGACCTGTGGGTTGCAAAATTATGATTGTAATTCCGATGATTTGGTAGTTAAATTTATATTTTTTGATGCCCCATTTGACCCACTTATTAGGGCTCAATTATATTGGCTTTAATTTCTGGTTTCTCCTTCCATAAGCCAAAGTCAATATGAACGTCTCAGTTTCTATAAACTATTTTTATCAGCCACTACTATCATTAGCCATTACTTTACACTTTCATATATTATAACGCACATTATATTTTATTATATCACAATTCCGTAAGTTGTATGGCGGTCCGAATATTGTAGTGTTTTTTGTTATACTGTCTTTCTTACATAATGCACTACTATTTATCAGCCATTATTATTCATCAGCCACAAGCAAAAGGTAATATGAATAGACCCTTAATGTGGTGCACGATCTGAATGGTAGTACTCTCAAACAAAATATTTATTGGGAAATTTTTTTACGTACCACAGCTTTCGCAAACTGTAACTACACTAAGCTTTCTCAAACTGTAACTACACTACTAAGCTTTCTCAAACTGTAACTACACTATGTACGACTGAATGATAACATTTTCGCGTAGAGTTAACAAATCAAGCGCTTAAATATGGCCAACACTATATACTTCTCCACAACTTCCTATTAGTTTGTGTTTGCCATTGTTCATCATGGATCATGCAAGGTAATGATGTTAGTTTGATCATTTGATGTGACCACCGTCGTGCGTGCCATTGCTGATACGGTATGCAACGGAACCATGTCCAAACATGCTGTGGTTACCGTCCAATTATCCATGTGGTTGGCTTGTATGCAGCTACATCTCAGCCAAGTATTTCAGAACGATGCTTTGCGTTTTCCGTGGACTACTTTACTGGATTCCATGATCTTTATATGGCCGCAAGCGATTTTGACCTGTTTTTTTTTCTCACACAATAGATAATACACACACGTAAACACACAATCCTTCTCTAGGCACACACAAGAAAAATTAAGAAAGTGAATGGGCTATTTCAGCTCCAGCTATGAATGTTGCCACTGTGGTGTGCAAACATTTTTCCTCTCTTTTCTCCTTTTTTTGAGAGGGAGAGTGTGGACAAGATTTTCAGAACAGCAGGTTCTTTATATTTTTGCTTCTTGTTCTGTGAAACTGCTCCAGGACAGCAAAACAAAAACCGTACTTGAAACATGTAGTGCTACCTCTGAACTCTGAAGGATTCATCAATCCATTGTCCAACTAGTAGTAACAATTTGTGCAAACATAAAAGAACTACAGCATTATTACAAGCCAAGCAGCCAACCACAGCTAAATCAATATTCAGCATTATTACACGGCAATGGGGTAGCATTTTGTCTGAACTCTAAAGGATTCACCAATCCATTGTCCAACTAGTTGTAACAATTGGTGCAAACATAAAAAACAACTACAGCATTATTACAAGCCAAGCAGCCAACCACAGCTAAATCAATATTCAGCATTATTACACGGCAATGGAGTAGCATTTTGTCTGAACTCTAAAGGATTCACCAATCCATTGTCCAACTAGTTGTAACAATTGGTGCAAACATAAAAAAGAACTACAGCATTATTACAAGCCAAGCAGCCAACCACAGCTAAATCAATATTCAGCATTATTACACTGCAATGGAATAGCATTTTGTCATTCCACAGAAACAAAGTTTAACATATGTTACAGTGAAGCCGAATTTGAGTGCTCATCATCCGCATAACAGAATCATTTGCAAACTCCTTGCAAGGGTATACTAATGAGTTGGCTCTGATGATAAAACGAACGAATTTACCAGGCAACTCCATAGAAGCACAAGAACAGAAAAACACTGTTGAATCTACTACTCTGACATTCTCTTCGCGAAGCCATGCTGATCCTACTACAAGGCGGCATCCCGTGGGATGTACATATTGTCTAATAAAGTTTGAACAAGCTACGGTTTTTTTACAGCATATATCGTCACTGAGGGATCACGAATTCACAACAGAGTGCTAACAAAAGTACAAGAAATAGTCTTCGGGTTTGGCCACTTGGCCTTCCCTCCGATCTGCCTTTTGCAGGTACAAGATGTTATTGCAATTTTCCTTCCGGGGAAGTCAGTGGGGAGGGAACCAACCACCATTGTAGAGCATATCTGATGGTCTTGGCACTGGGTGGCTGACCTGGTCGGCTTGTGTATGGCTTCTAGTATTGCCAACAGCGGAAGCAGAACAATCTGGTGCTGTTCAAGTCCTGTTGCAGAGGGAAGTAGTCTGTAACAGCTACAGTGTCATCCAGAACAGGAATGTCACCTGTAAGTGTCTTGAATGCAAACTCAACGCATGGATCTGACCAGGTGTAGGATGGATGACGGGAATCAGAGGGGTGAATGATTGCAATGCCTAGCGAAAGCTTTTCTCAAATTTTCTGTCTTTTTATTTTCCAACCTGCCACACAGAAAAAATAGGAAAACAAAAACAGCAATATATATACCTTTTTGGTAGCCGCAAAACACTTCTACAGATCAGTACTCTCGGCAGGGAATCAATAAAATACATCAGTTCCTCAGTATATTAGCGCACAAAATCTAACTCTCGGCTAAAAAGAAAACCATGCATCCGATCTTTCCATACGGCCACGCAATAAAGAAAACTAATTAGCAATAGCTTAATTACCTCTCCTAATCTCCTTTTCTTCTCTCCTCAAGAGTTGTATGCGGCTGGTGTGTTCACGTGTAGAAGATTGTTAGACCATGTGGCTAGATTTAGAATTTTTATGATGATGAATAATTGACAACATTGCTTAATAATGTTATTTGAGGCGTGTGCGTGTGTACGTGGACTAATATCGGTCAAGTTGGTGAGAACTTGTGCCGGGAAAAATATTCTTTGGTCTTTGCATGTGCAGGTTGGGCGTGGAGACGGGCATGGTCGGTGACGAGGAAGACCGGGACTAGGAGGGGGAAATCTGAGGTCCGGACGGTCGAGGATGTCACGAGGTGGTCGGGCTCACGCTGGAGCACATGGAGATCAAAAATAGATGATGCGTGGAGAAGATACAGGAGGTGCGGTCCTGGAGGCTTCGACACGCGATGAGTTGAAAAGTCAGGAGTAAAAACCCGTGTTAGGAAGGGTTTCGGGTCCCTTAAATAGTAGTGGGCTAAAAGTCTGGTTGAGAAAAAAAAAATCTAGGCCCAGCTGGACGAGTAGTATTATGATTTAGAGCTGAGACTTAGTTGGTTTCGGAGGTCACACCGTGTTTGTATCGGAGGTGTGACCGAGTTGTTTGAAAAACGGATTCTGTCGCACATAATAAAAGGGAGGGCTGGCCGAGTTGTTCGGTACAGCTTTTTGGGGGAACCCGACGCGCTTTTGTTCAGCTCACGGCGTGGCCTGTTACGTTGCTGCGGGATTAAATTCAAGTGCAGGCGCTAGCGTACCGAAGTCATCCACCTCTGGAGACGCGAGATTTGTGGACAGCATTACTGCAGCGAGCATCGTCTGCCTCGGTCCAAGTGCTGTGTCTTCCGTCATCTGCTTTGCAAAATTGGTGCACCACAAGCCATCACGTGATGATTGCAAGTCCAACACATTAACACATGCATGAGTTCAGAGGTCAACACAATGCCATGCCGAGGAGAGAGAAAGATTCAGAGTGAATAGTATTGCAATTCCAGAACATTCATTCGTTTAGAAATATTAATAAATTTTGAAAAGCTTCCGCTAAACGCTGCAATCATTCACCCCCCCTCTGATTGCCGTCGACGATCCTACAAGTGGTATCAGAGCAGGTTGCTATGGCGTCAGAGAGGTATGTGAATCGTCCCCCCATGCTAGATGGTACTGATTTTGCTTTTTGGAAGTGTCGGATGCAAGCTTATATTGAGGCTCAAGGTAGTGATGTTTGGAATAAAGTTTCTACTCCATATGAGGTTCCTGCTGTTGTTACTGATTTAAATAAAGCAGATGTTAATTTAAATGCTCAAGCTCGTAATTTGCTGTTTCAAGGAATTTCTCGTAAAGAATTTGATCGTGTAGCTCATATTAATTCTGCCCATTTAATTTGGAAAACTCTTTGCGATTATCATGAAGGAACCACTAAAATCAAGAAGGTGCGTAAAAATCTTTATCAAAAAGAATATTCTGATTTTGCTATGAAACCTAATGAATCCATTGATGATCTCTTTGCTCGATTTGAGAAAATATTGAGTGATCTACGCGGTGTTGGTGTTATTCCTGCTGATGAAGATAATGCAACTAAAATTTTGAGATCTTTAGGTTCTGAGTGGTTGATGGTTGTCACAACTATTAATCAAACTGTCGATCTAGATACTTTAACCATGGATGATCTTTATTCTAGATTGAAAACCTATGAGATGGAAGCTTTGCCATCTAAGATTGATAAATCTTCACCTTTAGCACTTATGACTAACCCCGTGCAGGCTGCTTCGTCGAGTGCTTTGTCTTGTGTTTCTTTGTCTGCCTTGTCTTGTTTTTCAGAGGAACAGTTCGAACAGCTTCCTGAAGAGGACTTGTTGTTGATCTCCTCACGAGCATACAAGGCACTCAACAATGTGAGGATGAGAAAGCGAGGAGGCATGTCAGGTCCGATCAGATGCTATGAGTGTGGCGAGCCTGGCCACATTAAGATGGATTGTCCCAAGCTCAAGGGGAAGATGATCAAAGAAGACAAGAATTATCGTCGTCGGCCATCCAAGAACAACAACACCAAAGGTGGAAATTTTCGTCGCAAGTTTGCTGAAAAGGTCCTAGCCGCCCTCGAGAGTCTTGACTTGAGCGATGTGGAATATGAGAGTTGTGACGATGATGACCGTGATGACGATGATGCTAAAGGAAAGAAGAAGAACAATGATGATTTCACGGGCATGTGCTTCATGACAGGCAACAACAATGATGACAACGACAGTGATCCCGATGAGGTAAGACCATCATATGATGAGCTTGAAGATGGTTTGATTAAACTTGCTATTGAATTAAAAAAGACAAAACAGAAATTGAAAGAAAATAATTGTGTTGTTGAAAGTCTAAATTCTGAAATTAATAGACTTAGAGTTTTAATTCCTGATGATGAATCATGTGAGTCTTGTCAAGTTTTACATTCTGAGTTGGAGGCTGTTAGATCTATTAGTGCATCAAATCTGGATCAACTTAGAGATGTAACTGATAAATTTGATGAATTAAAATTGATACATAATTCTTGTGATGAAAAATTAAAAATTGTTAATGATGAAATTGATAAGCTCAAATCTTGTTCTTCTGCATGTTTAGAGTCAAGTATTTCAAATGCTCAATCTAAAGCTTGCTCTAATTGTGAATTGCTAGAAGCTAGACTTAATTCATCTCAGGAATCTATTCAACAAATGCTTTATCATGAAAACATGTCTTGCTCAAATTGTCCCAAGTTAAATATTGAAATTGACACTTTAACTAGACAATTGAATGATTTTGCTGAAAAGGAAAAATTGTCTCAATCTAGTGCTCCCAAGAATTTTGTGAATGAACATGTTAAATGCACTACTTGTACCACTTTGGCTAAGGAAAATGAGTACCTTAAAGACACTTTAGAGAGATTCTCTTTTGGTAAGAAAAATCTAAATATGATTCTAGACAAATCAAAAACGAGTGTGAAAAATCGTGGTCTAGGATTTAACTTTGTTGAGCATGCCAAGAATAATCCTCCTAATGTTGTTAAGGTTCTTGAACCTGGAAAAATTGAAGTAAAATCTGAAGTAAAATAAACTGTGTTTAAATCTGCTGGCTTTGTGCAAAGTTCAACGAATAATAATGTAGGTGCTAGCTCATCATCTCAAAAGAATTCTAGTTATGTTAAATTTCATTGCACCTACTGTGGAAGAGATGGGCACTTGCATGAATTTTGTTTTAGGCAGGCTAAGAAAGAAAGGAAGGAAAGGTTGAATGATTTAAGACAAAAACGTGCATTGTCTTTTGTTCCTAGATCAAATGCGAAAGCTATGTTTTTAGAGAACTTTTATGATGGCCTTAAATCTACTTCACATGCTAGATTGGGATTTAATTCAAATAGTTCATGCTCTTTTTGGCATTCTGATCATCCACATGCACGTGATTCTGGCTCTAGTTTTGCTACTCCTGTTCGCCGTGTATCTCAGTACTGGATTCCTAAATCTTATTTTACTAACCCCAGTACTAAGATACCGACGATTGTTCGTGCTTTGTAGGCTCGCTACAAGCGGAAGGAGAATATATGGTTCATTGACTCCGGTTGCTCTCGCCACATGACCGGAGATTCACGATGGTTCTCCTCCCTCACACGTGCTACCGGTGATGAGATGATCACTTTTGGGGACAATGCTCAAGGACGAGTTCTTGCAAAAGGTACTGTGCGTGTCAACGACAAATTCATCTTAAAAGACGTCGCACTTGTCAGTAAGTTGAGCTACAATTTGCTTTCAGTTTCACAGTTGATAGACGATAATCTTGAGGTGAGCTTTAAAAAGCATTCATGTTGCATTTTAGATCCATCTGGAAATCTAGTATGCAAAATTATTCGAGTTGGTCGTCTGTTTAAGAGTGACTTCTCATATTCATCTTCTTCTAATCTTAGATGTCTTGTTTCATCTGATTCTAAGGACTTATTTCACTGGCACCGTAGACTAGGACATATTGGCTTTGATCATCTTGCTCGACTTAGTAATATGCATCTTGTTAGAGGAATACCTAGTCTTAAAATTGAAAAGTCAATGGATTTGGTCTGTTCACCTTGTCGCCATGGTAAAATGGTTTCATCATCACATCCTCCACTCACACTTGTTATGACTGATGCTCCGGGTCAATTGTTGCACATGGACACTGTAGGTCCTTCTAGGGTTCAGTCTGCTGGAGGTAAATGGTATGTTCTTGTTATTGTTGATGATTTCTCTAGATACTCTTGGGTCTATTTTATGGCATCTAAGGATGAAACTTTTGGTCATTTTAGAGAACTTGTTCTTAGACTTGCTAATGAGCATCCAGGAGCACTTAGAGCAATTAGAAGTGATAATGGAACTGAATTCAAGAATGCATCATTTGCTTCTTTTTGTGCTGAAAAGGGATTACATCATCAATTTTCGTCAGCTCGTGTGCCACAACAGAATGGTGTTGTAGAACGTAAAAATAGAACATTAGTTGAGATGGCTAGAACAATGCTTAATGAACATGGTACACCTAGGAAGTTTTGGGCTGAAGCTGTTTCTACTGCTTGCTATATCTCTAATAGAGTATTTTTGCGAGCTAAATTGCATAAAACTTCCTATGAGCTTCGTTTTGGTCTTACCCCTAATATTTCTCACTTGAGGGTGTTTGGATGTCGATGCTTTATTCTTAAACATGGCAATCTTGATAAATTTGAATCTAGATCATCAGATGGCGTTTTTCTTGGATATTCAGCTCACACTCGAGGTTATCGTGTACTCAACCTAGAAACTAACAAAATTGTTGAGACCTGCGAGGTCACTTTTGATGAGGCTAGTCCTAGTACTAGACCTGACAATGCAGGTATACAGATTACTGACACACTCGAAGACATCTTTTATGACTCTGACGATGATGAAAGGGAGTCCCCGATTCACATTTCAACACATGTATCTACACCGATGGAGTCTACAGCTAATGGCTCTGCTCCTATCTCTCATGAGGTAGAGGCCATTACTGCTACACCTACATCACCACCGACCCCACAGGCTCCCCTGCATATTCAACGACGTCATCCCCCTGAACAAATGATTGGTGAGTTAAATACGAGAGTTCTTCGCAACAGGTATAACTCTAATGCTTCATATGCTCATGCTGCTTTTGTTTCCTCTTTTGAACCCCATGATGTAAGTCACACTTTATCTGATGAGTCTTGGATTAATGCCATGCATGAGGAATTAGAAAATTTTGAGCGGAATAAAGTCTGGACTTTAGTTTCACCTCCTCATGGTCATAATATTATTGGAACTAAATGGGTTTTTAAGAATAAACAAAGTGAAGATGGTGTCGTTATTCGAAATAAAGCTAGACTTGTTGCTCAAGGATTTACCCAGGTAGAAGGTCTTGATTTTGGTGAAACTTTTGCGCCTGTTGCTCGATTAGAAGCCATTAGAATTCTTTTAGCATTTGCTGCTTCTAAGGGTTTTAAACTATATCAAATGGATGTTAAAAGTGCTTTTCTTAATGGCTATATTGAGGAAGAAGTTTATGTGAAATAACCACCTGGCTTTGAAAATCCTAAATTTCCTGATCATGTTTACAAACTGTCCAAAGCTTTATATGGTTTAAAACAAGCACCTAGAGCATGGTATGATAGGCTTAAATCATATTTGCTTAAAAATGATTTTCAAATGGGCAAGGTAGATAAAACATTATTTACTCTCAAGCATGGCAATGATCTTTTACTCGTTCAGATATATGTGGATGATATCATCTTTGGTGGTTCCTCTCATGCTCTTGTTTCTAAGTTTTCAGATACTATGAGCAGCGAATTTGAGATGAGCATGATGGGAGAACTCACGTTCTTCCTAGGCTTTCAGATCAAGCAATCAAAATTGGGTACTTTTGTTCATCAGACTAAGTACACCAAGGATCTGCTTCGTCGTTTCGACATGGGTACAATAAAACCAATCTCCACACCAATGGGATCTACTGCAGTATTGGATCATGATGAGGATGGAGAGCCTGTTGATCAAAAGGAATATAGAAGCATAATTGGCTCTCTTTTGTATCTCACTGCCTCGAGGCCAGACATACACTTTGCTGTGTGTTTGTGTGCTCGTTTTCAGGCTTCCCCGCGTGCTTCACATCGTCAGGCGGTAAAGCGAATTTTCAGGTATCTTCAGTCAACTTTAGAATTTGGCTTATGGTATTCTTCTTCTTCATGTCTTACCCTTAGAGCTTTTTCAGATGCAGACTTTGGGGGTTGTAGAATTGATAGGAAGAGTACCTCTGGTACTTGTCACTTTTTAGGCACATCTCTTGTTTCATGGACTTCTAGAAAACAATTGTCTGTTGCACTTTCCACTGCTGAGGCTGAATATGTAGCTGCCGCTTCTTGTTGCTCACAATTGCTTTGGATGACAGCTACACTTAAGGATTTTGGCTTAGAATTGGATAGTGTACCACTTTTTTGTGATAACACTAGTGCTATTAGTATTGCCAAAAATCCTGTGCAACATTCAAGAACCAAACACATTGATATTCGGTATCATTTCCTTAGAGACCATGTGGAAAAGGGAGATGTCGTTTTGCACTTTATTGATTCAGATTCTCAAGTTGCTGATATTCTCACAAAACCGCTTGATTCTGCACGTTTTGCTCTTTTGCGAAGTGAGTTGGGCGTGGTACATCCTATGGGATTATTCTGAGGGGGAGCTTGATGTTTAAGAATTTAGGAAGCTTTGTTTATTATACTTGTCAATTAAATTAACAAGTCCAAGCCATCAAATTTAAATGAGTTGTGGAGCTATCTTTATCATATCTATTCATATGTTGTGTAGCTTTGATCAGGACTGTTTATAATTAAATTACTACATTTGAATTAAAAGTATGACATGGTGAAATACTTTGACTAGATTGATTATAGTTATTACTTTGCGATGTCCATCGAAAAAGATTAACTTGATTGTGAGTCTTATTTTAACTCTTGGTTATGAGGCTCGCATGTTTCATGTTCCAACTCTTATGATCACTCAATTTGGCGTGTTATTAAAAAATATATATAAAAAAAAATGAAAAGATGTATGCTTCAAGCATGCCATGGTGAAAAAAAAGGCACAAAAGTGCGCAAAATGAAAAGAAGTATGCTTCAAGCATGCCATCATCAAAAAAAAAAAAGAAGAAGAAGAAAAATATGTCATTATGAAAAGAAGTATGCTACAAGCATGCCACATGCCTAAAAATTGAGTGTGGAGTAATAAGTTGTTACATGAGACTGCTAGCCCGTCTAGAGTTAAAATTTGCTTCACTTTTAGGTTTTGACTTTTCGTTGTGATATCTCATTGTGCTTTCTATAATTGGTTTGGTCATTTTTGATATGCCTGTCATTGACATAAATTGCTTAATCATATTAAAAATTTGTTTTGACATTGCTATGTGATATATGGCTTTATATGATCTAGATAGCTCTACTCAAAAATATGGCTTGGTTAAATTACTAAATCAATTCAAAGTGACTTGGATAATCTACAAAGCTTCTAGATTTTTATTCTCGTTGCTTCTTTGTAGAATAGTTCTTCTTTGAAAGTTCTTGATGATTACATTGCCAAAGGGGGAGAGATTTGGTGTGCTTTGTGAGATATTGAAGAAATTTGCTCTCTTGTGTTGAGGGGGAGAATTTGGGATTTATGGATTAAAATTTTTTTTTCGGCTTCAGTTCTTCACTTATATCTATTTGAAGCTAATTCATCATACTATCTTACGGTGTTGTCAATGTATTCATCAAGGGGGAGATTGTTAGACCATGTGGCTAGATTTAGAATTTTTATGATGATGAATAATTGACAACATTGCTTAATAATGTTATTTGAGGCGTGTGCGTGTGTACGTGGACTAATATCGGTCAAGTTGGTGAGAACTTGTGCCGGGAAAAATATTCTTTGGTCTTTGCATGTGCAGGTTGGGCGTGGAGACGGGCATGGTCGGTGACGAGGAAGACCGGGACTAGGAGGGGGAAATCTGAGGTCCGGACGGTCGAGGATGTCACGAGGTGGTCGGGCTCACGCTGGAGCACATGGAGATCAAAAATAGATGATGCGTGGAGAAGATACAGGAGGTGCGGTCCTGGAGGCTTCGACACGCGATGAGTTGAAAAGTCAGGAGTAAAAACCCGTGTTAGGAAGGGTTTCGGGTCCCTTAAATAGTAGTGGGCTAAAAGTCTGGTTGAGAAAAAAAAAATCTAGGCCCAGCTGGACGAGTAGTATTATGATTTAGAGCTGAGACTTAGTTGGTTTCGGAGGTCACACCGTGTTTGTATCGGAGGTGTGACCGAGTTGTTTGAAAAACGGATTCTGTCGCACATAATAAAAGGGAGGGCTGGCCGAGTTGTTCGGTACAGCTTTTTGGGGGAACCCGACGCGCTTTTGTTCAGCTCACGGCGTGGCCTGTTACGTTGCTGCGGGATTAAATTCAAGTGCAGGCGCTAGCGTACCGAAGTCATCCACCTCTGGAGACGCGAGATTTGTGGACAGCATTACTGCAGCGAGCATCGTCTGCCTCGGTCCAAGTGCTGTGTCTTCCGTCATCTGCTTTGCAAAATTGGTGCACCACAAGCCATCACGTGATGATTGCAAGTCCAACACATTAACACATGCATGAGTTCAGAGGTCAACACAATGCCATGCCGAGGAGAGAGAAAGATTCAGAGTGAATAGTATTGCAATTCCAGAACATTCATTCGTTTAGAAATATTAATAAATTTTGAAAAGCTTCCGCTAAACGCTGCAATCATTCACCCCCCCTCTGATTGCCGTCGACGATCCTACACAAAGCAATGCTAAATATATATACTTGAGTGCACTATGCATGGGAAAAGGAAATCACGAAGTAACTCAATTGTTTTGCTTACTCATGGGAACCACGGATGAGAAGCTGAACCAAAACCAAATAGACGCTGAGACGAGATTCCAAAGAACGCCGCTTATTTCCTAGCACTGGACCACACGACCAAAAACAGCCCCGACTCACTGTTGGCTTTGCGGATCAGACGATGTTGCGGACGACACACGCAGTCATGCGCAGTAACATCCGAGCCGACGTGCTGCTTGACGTCTCGCTGGTAATCCCTTGCCGCTCATTGATCACCACGAAAAGAAACTCGCCGCACGTGAACAAAAGTCACGGAGACTTCTCTTTTCTCGGCGTGGCACCTCTGGACTCGCTCCGGAAACGACTTCTCCGGGGACAGACCCCACGCGCTCTTAATGGGGTACGCGTCGGATGGCCGACATATCGCAGCACGGATCTCTGCGCGCGAGATGGCTCTTCTCCTCTTCCTCCGCACGATCGGCCCGTCTCACTTGGCGCCTCAGCTCCTGATGCCGTTGTTCTTCCCGCCCGGTGTTCTTCCTGCCTACCCATGGAGTTGTGGCCGCGCGATCAGGAAATTGCCGTTGGCGTTCCGCCCCCCGGTGGTGCCGCCCCTTCCCCCCTCCCTTCGGCCACCGACCGTGGCGTCGACGTTGCGCGCCCCGGTGGCGCCGCCCCTTCTCCCCTGCCTTCCGCCACCGATCATGCCGGCGACGTTCCAGCCCCGGTGGCGCCGCCTCTTCCCCCCTCCCTTCGGCCTCGCTCGGATCTGTGAGGGGAGGGCCGGCGTCGGGCTCGCTCGGATCTGGGAGGGGAGGGCGGGCACCGGACTCGCTCGGATCTGGGGGGCGGGCGGGCGGCGGGCTCGCTCGGATCTGGGAGGGGAGGGCGGGCGGCGGGAGGGCGGGCGAGGTCGGATTGTGGGGTTCCAGAGGAGGAGGAGAAGGGGAAAAGAGGAGCGCCAGCGAGAAGGGCCGATCGCGCGGAGGAAGAGGAGGAGAGCCATATCATGCGTAGAGATCCGTGCGGCGACGTGTCGGCCATCCGACGCGTACCCCATTGAGAGCACGTGGGGTCTGTCCCCAGAGAAGTCGTTTCCGCTCGCTCCTGCTTCCAAGATGTTGCTCCTCGGCCAGACCCACGTCATGCACAAAACCGGAGACAGCAATGCATGTGCGTGAAAAACGAGGAACACGATTTGGTCCCAAAAAGCTGTACCAAGACTTGGCCAGCCCCCACCTTTTTATATGGCAGCCATGCTCCATTTTCTTTTCCAAAATCCACGTACGACTTCTAATCCTATTCCATGCCTAGACGCTGCTACCTCTAATACAAACTCATTTCCTCTTTTCAATCTACTAGAAACCCTAATACCACTCATCTAATTGGGCCTAGGCCTTTTTAACTCAACCAGACTTTTAGTCCACTACTATTTAAGGGACCCGAAACCCTTCCTAACACGGGTTTTCACACTTCAAATTTTTCGACTAACCGCGCGTCGAAGCTTCCAGGACCGTACCTCCTGTATCTTCTCCACGCATCATCCACCTTTGATCTCCATATGCTCCAGCGTGAGCCCGACCATCTCGTGACATCCTCGACCGCCTGGACCTCAGATTTCCCCCTCCTTGTCCCGATCTTCCTTGTTACGACCATGACCGTCTCCACGCCCAACCTGCACATGCAAAGACCAAAGAACGCTTTTCCCGGCACAAGTTCTCACCAACTTGACCGATATTAGCCCACACACACACGCACACACCTCGAATAACAATAGTAAGCAATGTTGTCAATTATTCATCATCATAAAAATTCTAAACCTAGCCACATGGTCTAACACCAGGAATTTCCAAACATAGATGGAAGGGCCAACCCCGATGGATCGGCAGCTATTCCATGCAGTGCAGCTTTTGTTGGCAGAACAGGTTCTGGTGCTGATGCATCTTGGCATTCAACATTTGGTGAGGAGCTTGAAACAGGTGTTCCATCCATTTGCATGGGAACCGATGACTTCTGATTTCCAACATTTTTCCAAAAGCGTGTGACAGGTTCGCCAACTTCCTGCTCAGGAGCTAAACAGAAACCAGCCTGCAGCATAGGATTTTCAGCATAATTTGGCTGCAAGTAATTGGTAGTGTTTTCCCGATTGGTCTGTATTTGATTGACAGTGTCAGCTTGGCTCAGCTGTGACCAATTGGTAGTGTTTTCCTGCATAGTTTGTATTTGATTGGCAGTGTCAGCTTGGTTCATCTGTAGCTGATTGGAAGTGTTTTCCTGATCAATCTGTATTTGATTCACAGCATCTGCTTCACTCGGCTGTGAGTGATTGGTAATGTATTCCTGTGTAGTTTGTATTTGAATGACAGTGTCTGCTAGGCTCAACTGTAAATGCTTAGCATTGTTTTCCTGATAAGTGTGTATCTGATTCACAGTGTTTGAATGGCTCGGTTGCAACTGTGAGTGATTGGTAATGTATTCCTGTGAAGTCTGCATTTGAATGACTGTCTTCTTGGCTCGACTGTAACTGATTGGTAGTATTTTCCTCATTAGTCCGTATTTGATTCTCACAGTCTGCTTGGCTTAGCTGTGAGTAACTAGTAGCTTATTCCTGCATAGCATGTATGTGATTGGCAGTGTCTGCTCTGCTCGACTGTAACTGATTGGCAGTGTCTGCTTGGCTCGACTGTAACTGATTGGCAGTGCCTGCTTGGCTCGACAGTAATTGATTGGCAGTGCTCTCATTTGAATGACAGTGTCTGCTTGGCTCAACTGCAACTTACCAGTAGTGTTTTCTTGAATAGTCCGTACCTGATTGACCAGATTTACACTGATAGGTTCATCTCCAGGCTCCGTGTTTACTTCAGGATTAACCTTAGTGAGCGTGGCAATCGTTTTTGCAGGCTGGGTTTTACGCTTCTTGGGTGTCACCTCTGTATTTAGTTTTTTCTTGTAACCAGTGTTCAAATAGATACTAGACACTAAACAGAAGGCAAGCTAAGGCCTAACGCCTAGGCCACCTAGGTGGGACCTAGGCTAAGCTTAGGTGGCTTCGGGGTTAGAGTTAACCCATTTAGGGTATGAGTTCACCGGTGCCCCCCTCCTCGGCTTAGAGGGAGTCTAGGGTGGCAGCAAACCAATGGTGGGTGTTAGAAGAGGTGGTGCATTGAGATGGTGGTGGCGCTACCAGATGCAGGCAAGGATGAGGGTGGTGGGTGGTGGAGATCGACGATAGTGATGAGAGTGGAGTTGTTAGGAGGCAGTGGGCGACGGTGGCAGTAGCTGCTGGAGACGAGGAAGAGGGCAGCGACATCTCGCTGGAGAGGAGGAAGATAGCGGTGACGACGACGGTTGGGGGAGGCGGTGCGAAGGAGGATGAGGAGGAGGGTGGTGAGAGAGGAGCTCGCTGGTTTTTCTCGCCAGCACCGATGGTTACGCTAGAGAGTAGAGGGAGGTAGCGCGAGGTGGGATTGTAGGAACACGCGTACGCTACACTAGCGCAGAATAAAATTTTCTACCGTGTAAACCAGGAAGCCATGCAAGTAAGAGATCGCAGATTGTTACCACTAGACGTGCAGTGCAGCGGAAGTATCGTTGATGCAGCCGATTCAACGAAGCGCGCGTCGATGTAGCAGTAGTAGTCGAACGTTCTCCGTCCAACCGTCTCCTCCTCGTGATCGTCCCACTTAGCGCCGCAGTCACAGCAGCGCCTCTACCGAAGTCCACACGTCCGGGATGGAACGCCGTGCGCTGGTGTGCTAGCACCGTGCGCCCGGCTAGGGTTTCGGGATACGGCCGAGGGGGGTGACGGCCAGGGTTTTCAACACCGTAGTCTATCAAACCTGTAGCCCCGCCTCCACATATTTATAGAGCATGCTAATGGGTTTCCACGTTGTAGGCCCATTAGAACTCTAATCCCATATGGATCAATATCCCTTTTAGCCTATAAAACCGAATTATTTATGATTGCCTCTTGGGCACATCACTAACAATCTCCCACTTGGACTAGAGACAATCATATAGGCAAGCTTTCCAATTCCAACCCCTTAAGTGTGTGACCCGTTAGGTTCATGTATAGACAACCATGACCCGAAAACCCTTTTCAAGCCATAAGTCAATAGTGGCACCTAGCAGGGCATACTGACTCCCGAATACACATAAAGATCATATCGGCTAAACCTTGATATACACATACTTGGATCCCTTTGCCACACGATACCAGTCGAACTTAAGGCGAGATTCGTGCCACCCTTGTGATAGCTCAACCATTCACTCGATCTTGTGGTGGATTACAACTCATGACTAACCCTTTAGTCACATTGTGATTAACTCTTTAATCACCTTGGTATGGCCATGCACTTCCCTAATCCAACCACATCGAGGGGCCCAGAGATATCTCTCCTGTTATGTAGGAGGGGCAAATTCCATCTTAATCCGCTCACATCCCATTCCATGTTTCATGATACACCTGAAGACCACTTTTATAGCTACCCAGTTACGGAGTAGTGTTTGGCAGCCCCAAAGCGCGCCACTACACATAGTGATAGCGATTTCAGGTCGAAGGATCTAGTAGGTATACCACTCAAGATCGCTTGATCGCACATATTAACATAACAATCCCAGCAACGTCTTGGAGTGGGTCAATCCAACACCATGTTCTCTAACATGTGTCCACATTATTGATTTGATATTCCTATATCCATGATCCGTGAAACATGATCATCAATCAATACATGTGCTAGTCCATAAATCATTGTTGTCCCACGTAATGACATAAGACTAGGGATCTTTAGAATAACATTAAATAAAACAAAGAGTTTCACGAACAAGTCACATACTTGCCAATCAATGCATACAATCATTATTCAAGGAACCAAATAACAACATATTCAAAATTTCATAAACATAGAGTTGATACAATTATCTCCCACTCACACTAGAGTCAATCATGTAAGTATCTAATACCAATTGCACTCGTGTGTGCCTCATGCTTTGGTTGTGGGAGAGGCTTCGTCAACGGATCAACAACATTCAAATCTGTGTGCACCTTGCAAATCTTCACTTCACCTCTATCAATGATCTCACGGATAAGGTGATAGCGCCGAAGTATATGTTTGGACTTTTGGTGTGACCTAGGCTCCTTTGCTTGCGCAATGGCTCCACTATTATCACAATAGAGATCCACTGGACTGGACACACTAGGGACCACACCTAACTCAAAAACAAATTTTTTGATCCAAACAGCTTCCTTTGTAGCTTCAGAAGCTGCAATATACTCGGCCTCAGTTGTCGAATCAGCTACCGTCTCTTGCTTGGAACTTTTCCAGCTCACTGCCCCTCCATTGAGGCAGAACACAAAATCAGATTGCGATCTACTATCATCTTTATCAGTTTGAAAACTAGCATCGGTGTAACCTTTTACAACGAGCTCTTCTTCACCTCCAAAAATAAGGAACATATCCTTAATCCTTTTACAGTACTTAAGAATATTCTTTACAGCCACCCAGTGAGCTAGACCGGGGCTAGATTGATACCTACTCGTAACACTTAGAGCATATGAAACATCTGGGCGCGTACAAAGCATAGCATACATGATGGATCCGATGGCTGAGGCATACAGAATCACACTCATCTTCTTTTGCTCATCAAGTGTTGAAGCACACTGAGTCTTGCTAAGACTAATGCCATGTGACATAGGCAAGAAACCTTTCTTGGAATCTTGCATATT
Organism: Dendrocalamus latiflorus; assembly: GCA_017311315.1. NCBI lineage: Eukaryota > Viridiplantae > Streptophyta > Magnoliopsida > Poales > Poaceae > Dendrocalamus > Dendrocalamus latiflorus. Next base: position 25,986,003 of record CM029623.1, read on the forward strand.
GAACCGTTTCAATACCTTGTCAATGTATGTACTTTGGCTTAATCCAATTAGCCTCTTTGATCTATCTCTATAGATCTTTATTCCCAAAATGTAAGCTGCCTCTCCGAGATCTTTCATTGAGAAACTTTTTCTCAAAGAAGACTTCACAGCTTCTAGCATTGGAATATCATTTCCGATCAATAATATGTCATCTACATACAAGACCAGAAAAACAAGTGCGCTCCTACTAGCCTTCTTGTAAACACAAGACTCTTCTTCATTCTTGATGAAGCCAAACCCTTTGACTACCTCATCAAAATGAATGTTCCAACTCCGAGAAGCTTGCTTCAGTCCGTAGATAGATCTTTGAAACTTGCATATTTTTCTAGCATTTTGGGGATCAACAAAACCCTCAGGTTGTGTCATGTACACATCCTCACTTAGGTTCCCATTTAGGAAAGCCGTTTTGACATCCATCTGCCATATCTCATAATCGAAATATGCAGCAATAGCTAGAATGATCCGGACAGACTTAAGCATAGCGATGGGCGAGAAGGTTTCATCATAATCAACACCTTGAATCTGTTTGAAACCCTTCGCCACCAATTATGCTTTTTAGATATGAACATTTACATCTATGTCTATCTTTTTCTTAAAAACCCACTTGCACTCAATGGTTTTTACACCATCGGGTGGATCAATTAAGTTCCAAACTTGATTATCATACATGGATTGAATTTCGGATCTCATGGCACCATGCCATTTCTCAGAGTCTGGGCCCATCATCGCTTCTTCATAATTCTTAGGCTCATCATTGTCTAACAATAAAATGTCATGCCGATACCTTATTGGCAGTTGACGTAGCCTTTCAGACCTACGTGGGGCTGATGCCTCTTCCACAGGTTGTACAACATCTTGTACACTCTGTAGAGCTTTAGTAGGAGCTAAAACATTTTCTGATGTCTTGAATTTCTTCAAGACTCACCGGGCTCCCACTAACTCCTTTTGAGAGAAACTCTTTCTCCAAAAAGACACCATTTCGGGCAACAAACACTTTGTTTTCATCTCTTTTATAAAAATAATATCCTTTAGTTTCCTTAGGATACCCCACGAAGAAGCATTTATCAGATTTATGTGTGAGCTTGTTAGACGTCAAACGTTTTACATATGCTACACATCCCCATATTTTGAGAAAAGACAACCCGGGACGCTTCCCAGTCCATATCTCATATGGTGTCTTCTCTACAGCTTTTGATGGAACCCTATTTAATGTGAACGCAGCTGTTTCTAGAGTATACCCCCAAAAAGACAATGGCAGATCAGATTGGCTCATCATCGACCGAACCATGTCCAACAAGGTCCGATTCCGTCGTTCAGACACCCCATTCCATTGAGGTGTTTCTGGCGGAGTCAGCTATGGAACAATTCCGCATTGCTTCAGATGATCACCAAACTCATGGCTCAAATATTCACCTCCACGATCTGATCGCAAGGTTTTAATTGTCTTGCCAAGTTGATTTTGTACCTCATTCTGAAATTCCTTGAACTTTGCAAATGATTCAGACTTATGCCTCATTAGGTAGATGTATCTATATCTACTAAAGTCATCGGTAAAGGTTATGAAGTACTGAAAACCACCTCTGGCAGTTGAACTCATTGGTCCACATACATCTGAATGTACTAAGGCCAACAAGTCATTTGCCCTCTCACCTACACCAGTGAAAGGTGTCTTAGTCATTTTGCCAAGTAAACAAGACTCGCATATTTCAAATGATTCAAAATCAAATGAGTTTAGAAGGCCATCTTTATGGAGCTTCATCATGCGCTTATCATTTATGTGACCCAAACGATAATGCCAGATATATGTGGGATTCAAATCATTAGGCTGAAGCCTCTTAGCATTAATGTTATAGATAGGCACATCCTCAAGATTTAAAACATATAATCCATTTATCAATGGAGCAAGACCATAAAGCATATCATTCAAATAAATTGAACAACAATTGTTCTTTATTCTGAACTCATAACCTTCTGCTCTCAAACATGAAGCAGAAATAATGTTTTTGCTTAAGGCAGGAACATAATAACAATTATTTAATTCCAAAACTATTCCTGAGTGTAAAGATAATGGTAAAGTGCCGATAGCTAACGCAGCAACTCTTGCTCCATTGCCTACGCGAAGATCGACCTCGCCTCTTGCCAAAATCCTACTCCTTGTTAGCCCCTGCATCGAATTGCAAATATGAGCAACTGATCCGGTATCAAATACCCAAGAACTAACATGAGATGTAGCAAGATTTATTTCTATAACATTTATACCTGAAGTAGAAGTCTTACTTCCTTTTTTCTTTTCCAGTTCTGCCAAGTACTTCTTGTAGTTTCTTTTCCAATGTCCAGTCCCTTGGCAATGATAGCAAATGGTTTCAAGTGCAGCACCAATCTTGAGCGTCTGTAGCTTAGATTTGACACTCGAGATCGCATCTTGAGTTTTACCCGTGCCCTTTCCTTTGCTCAAAGCCTTATTATTCTTCTTTTTGAATTTGGTAGTCTTCTGAACCATCATCACATGATTGGAGCTTTTCTTAATGCTCTCCTCAGCTGACTTAAGCATCCCAAGCAACTCGGTCATTGACTTCTCCATGCCATTCATATGAAAATTCAAAATGACTGGCTCAAAGCTCGGAGGGAGCGACTGGAGAATCACATCAGTAGCCAACTCTTGGCTAAGGGGAAAACCAAGTTTTTCCAAACTCTCAATGTAACCAATCATCTTGATCACATGAGGGCTGACCGGATTTCCTTCAGCTAACTTGCACGCAAACAATGACTTAGAGGTGTTGTACCTTTCAGCCCTTGCCTGGTTCTCAAACATGCCTTTAAGACCCACAATCATATTGTAGGCATCCGTGTTCTCATATTGCTTCTGAAGCTCAGAGATCATGGTGGCAAGCATGAGACAGCTAACATCCAGTGAGTCATTACAATGTTTGTCATACTCATTCTTTTGAGCACGAGTAGCATCTTCAGCTGGTTCATCTGGATATGGACCCTCTAGAACATATTCCTTCTTTTCTTGCTTGAGAACGATTCTCAAGTTGCGATACCAATCAATGAAGTTTGTTCCATTTAATTTTTCTTTCTCAAGAATAGATCGCATATTAAAACTGGGTGTGGAGGAAGTAGATGGCAGCATTGTCTACAACATAAAATATATGCGAAAATCCAGTGCTATGTTTATGTGAATACTTCCATTAAACAATTTAACAAAAGATATTTGCACTATATGTTTAAAATCAAATACCCTCTAATAACATATAGTGAGTCAAGATTCATATTTCACAAAGCCCTAGTGAGCTTTGGCATCACCGCTAGAAACCTAGTGACGTAGGTAAGCAACGCTTGCTAATCACATCTTATGTGACTCTTGTTTGTTGGGTGGCATCCAATGCCCTGGCTCCCAACACCATGCCCCAAGGCCCAAATCCAATTTGATAGCCTTGTCAAGTAAACCAACACTATGCCAGTGGATGTCCAACATCCACCCTATTAGATCAAGATAGTTGATGGTACTCTGCTTTGGCAGACTTACCAAACAATGATCGTAATTCTTATAGGCGCAGCAATTGGAAGGGCATCAAATAAATTCTTAATTTTTCTGAGGGAAGCTATTCTGTCATGAAAAATACATCCTCTACAGGTATGACATGAAAGAATAGTATGACAGGAAATAAACATCACATGCATATAATCACATTATACTGTGAATGGTATGGCCTTTGAATCGTAGTGGTTGCCATCGCCATGGTTCCACGGTGATGTCCTTCGCCACACTTCCTGTCCTCTTTGTCATCATGCTTGAAGCCTCCATGGTAAAGAACTAAACTATTACAACTAATAGCTAGCAAATGAATTACATGAGGAGCGCAAGCATCACAAGTCGACACGCAGGTCATTATACAATTAAAGAATAGCCTCAACCCAGCTGTGATTAATATGACACACAGGCCGCCAAAACACACATGCATCTCATATACATCTATGCCATACCATTCACATCATTCCCTGCAAAAACAAGTTAAGCGTAGAACGCATTCTACCACCCTAACATGAATGCCCTGAAAACCTCACGGAATTACATAGATCGCATCTATGAAATCGCTATGAAAATCTCATCGGGCCGATCAAATCAACCCAAATCCGAGCCATTCAAAATGTTTCAATTTTCATTAGATCAATCACATTGATCATCGCGATCGGTATACTTGAGGAGACTGCAACACAAGGCCTCGATCTGTTGGCTCGATCTACTGATTGTGCGCGCAGTTAGCCCCGATGGTGATTCCAACCGGTAGGGGCAACTCGCGCGTACATCAAAGAAGGAGCACGAACTAATCTTTTTGGCCACATGATGCTATCAACTCATACCTATTTCAACCCCTTATGACCGATTGATCTAATCAACGCGTGCACCGAAAGATCCATCACATGAACCTAGCATAAGAACAGTAATAGATCGCATCTACTACAAACAACATATCAACCATATGCGACCAATCCAGATCAAAAACTACACAGGATGGCTCTGATACCACTGTAGGAACAGGCGTACGCTACACTAGCGCAGAATAAAATTTTCTATCACGTAAACCAGGAAGCCATGCAAGTAAAAGATCGCAGATTGTTACCACTAGACGCGTAGTGCAGCGGAAGTATCGTTGATGCAGCCGATTCAACGAAGCGTGCGTCGATGTAGCAGTAGTAGTCAAACGTTCTCCGTCCAACCGTCTCCTCCTCGTGATCATCCCGCTTAGCGCCGTAGTCACAGCAGCGCCTCTACCGAAGTCCACACGTCCGGGATGGAACGCCGTGTGCTAGTGTGCTAGCACCGTGCGCCCGGCTAGGGTTTCGGGATACGGCCGAGGGGGGTGGCGGCCAGGGTTTTCAACACCGTAGTCTATCAAACCTGCAACCCCGCCTCCACATATTTATAGAGCATGCTAATGGGCTTCCACGTTGTAGGCCCATTAGAACCCTAATCCTATATAGATCAATATCCCTTTTAGCCTATAAAACCGAATTGTTTATGATTGCCTCTTGGGCACATCACTAACAGGGATTTGGGGGCAAGGGCGACTGGGGTTGGGGGTGGGATGAGTGAACACAGCTTCCCTACTGCCTTCTCCCTGTTCCCCTCATGTTCCCGTCGACGTGGCAAAGATCCAGTGCATTCTCCCTATCCCCCTCATGTTCCCCTGGTGCTCTGGATATCCACCACGTCGACAGGAACACGAGGAGGATAGGGAGAATGGAACAGGGAAGCCGCGTTCGGGATGAGTGCAGACCCGTTCCTGGGGCAGGGCCACCGGGGCGACCGCTCAGGGCCCACGACCAAAGGGCATTACTACAGAAAACTGTATTACAAACGGTTCAAAAACGTCATCACAGACGGTTTTGTGAGCCATCTGAATTTATGGGTCAGTAATGATACGAGGTCATCACAGACAACTTTTGAACCGTTTGTTGTGCAAATATCACAGACGGTTTTTAACTAAAAACGTCAATGTCAATCTTATCCCAAACAAAAAATCATTGTATGTTGTGGAACTCTCCATCCGCTTTTATGACTCTAGCCATCAAAAAGTGCGCGCACTCTCCTCGAATTTGTGCAAGGTCCGGCTGTTGTAATGCGGTTGTAGAGATAGGCGCAGCCTGTTGATAGGAATATCAATGTGCGTACATATATAACCTGATAAGTATGAAATAATTGTGGGAAGATTGACAAACATTACGATTGGTGATCTTCGAGGAATCGAGGAGTAGTTTCATATGGTGGCAAACGTAGAATCCACATGTGTTGCCCAGCGGCTACTGGTGGCACTGCAAAAAATAGAATGTGTTAATTCAAGAGACATTACTACCAAGTGTTGTATAGGATTAATTAATGTGCACTAGCGAATACCCAAAAATTTTGAACATGTTGCAAGGGCTTGGCCCCTTCCGTCGAGCCACGTGTCTGTGCAACGTACGTGGCGAACGACCTTCGTGATTCGAAAAAGTTAGCTTAGTCATTCGGAAGGAAATAAAGAGTACAATATAATTATTTATGGAGAAAATGTACTTATCTATCGAGTAATTGGCTGATAACTGTGTAGTCGATTTTGTTCTTACTTAGGGAATCAAGGTATATTGCTTTGTTCTATTTTGGTATAATTACAATTAAAATCCAATGGAACCGCTTATTGTAGGGCATAAGAACAAATTTCTTATTGCGGTGAGCCAGTAGTGTTGTTGTAATATATACCTCTCAACGAAGAATGCATCCTCATTGATGGTATCCATGGCGACCAAGCATGGGTCCAGGAAACCAATTGGTGATTTAGATGATCTAGCTTCAGTCATCATATATATATATACATAGAAAAGCAACAAATTATATATGACATATATCGGTATTACATGAACGGAGACTGTGATTGTACACACTTACAGCGTTCAGCATCGAATGAGTGAGGCGTCGAGAGCGTTGAGCGTGAAAAGATCAAATAAATCCTCGAAGGTCACCGCGAAGACACAATCATGAACTTCGTGCTATAAATGATTCGACCTGAATTTGACAGTGATACCTGAGCGCCGTTCTGCCTGTGGCTTATTGGCTTGTTCTATATACCAAGCGTATAATCTCTAGCAAGTAAGTCCTAGGGTTAGGAGGCACTTTTCCGGGACGATCATCGGCTCGCCTAGCACGAATTTGCAGGCCAATGGCAGGTACGGGATATCATCATCGGTCTTCTTTGATTTGCCCTTGCTGCCTCGGCTGTAGGTCGACTTCATGGTAGTCGACTGTAAAGGTAGCACTGGTGCAAGTTGCTTCATCGAGAATAACACCTGTGGAGATGGCACCGGCGCAGGTAGCGGTGGTGGAGATAGGCCTTGTGGAGATGGCACCAGTGCATGTAGCTCTGGTTCAGACTGCCCTTGTGGACCTGCCACCGGTGAAGAAGCCTCCAGGCATATGTTGCTTTTGGGCCACTAGATGAATATTCCAATGGCTTGCCCTAGAATCACGATCTTATCGTTGGGGGGCTTCGGTAGCGGGATGACCTCGAAATTGGCATGCACACCATCGACATGAACTTTTTTAAAGCCTAGTGCTAAAGGTGTACGGTGCACCATGGCCCCGTGAGCAGACGGATATGCCTGGCCCCAAGCAGCGCACAAGGGAATGGAGGCATATCTCACTTGGAGAGTGCATTTCATAGGCTCCTACATAACGATATAAAATTAGCTATTCCAATAGGCCTATCAATGGATCGAGCATTCCAGAGATAATAATTATTACAAGGATGTCGTCCATAGAAAATCTGGCCTCGCTTTCCATCATAGGATTGGACGCGCAACTACTCCGACGGTTGGGGGGCTGGCTAGCACAAGAGCGGCGGCAGCGGCCTGCTGATTTTCTGTATATCTTCGCATCTCATCTCTGACGTAATCAGCCAGCTCCTCTCTAAGAGATGCCTTGATCTCCTCTCGTAGCCGTGCCTTACGCTCGGCTTTGGTTCTCTTCCTACTTCGATACAATTCGGAGTCATCTGAGAAACCATGTTTCCAAGGAACATAAAGCCCAAGGCCTCTCGTACGACTCGGGTGCTCCTTGTTTCCCAGGGCTACAGAGAGTATATCTTTCCCCCTAGTTGCCTGGAATGATCTCTGGGAAGATTCTACACTTAGCGCTTCCTGCAAGAGCCCAACATGTCATTTCACTTGCTACGAAGTTGTCGAGTAAGTACAAGCTACGTAGTTTGATCGATATCTTACCAGGAGGTGGGACACTTCCTGGTCTGCAGGGTTTTGGAAGGAGATGTCCCCGATGACGTGGTAGATGACTTCGCTCTAATCCAATTTCGAGCGCGCTCATCCGGGATCGTGGGAAATGGCGGGGCAGTGTCCCGCAGGATTGCTTGTTCGTTCTCCGTCCTCCACCGCGGGATTTTACCCGCATACCCAGCTGTGCCAAGTCTGTGGGGGTGTGTGTTTTTTGCCTGGAGGGCCTTGTGCACCACACTTGCACTTCTAAAATCTTCAGTCGTCTTCAGTCGTCTTAAACTTTTCCCATTGTGATTCCTGGAATGGGTACTTATGAAAGGGCGTTAGATCCTTCTCCACGTACTGCATGACAAGCACGCTCTTGAAGTTCTTCCATGCTTTGCACACCGCTAGCAAGGCATGTCGTTGCACGGAGTCATGGTGTTCTTTTGGGATCTCGAACGATGCAAAAATTTTTGTCAGCAGCTCACGTTTTCGAGTCTCAGTCACAGTCTTCCACTAATCGAATGTGATCTCAATTCGTTCTCGTGCAACTATTTCGATCATTCTTCGAAATGCGCATGCTGCTCGGTGAGGAAGGAGAGGGGTCCCAGATCCATCGACTTCTGTGATGGTAAATCGGCCCTCAGGCTTTTTTGATAGTCCTGTTCCTTGGCGTTTTGATTTTGGAGCGGACGCATTCGGCGATGATGTTGAAGAATGCGCGGATGACAGTTGGCCTTCTCATATATGAAAAGTGCAATGTAGCATTTAAATGTTACATATAACATTACTGATAGCTACATTCCTATATGTCACCCAAATACTGTTGTGAATATTGCGGTATAAGCAAATATATATTTACTTATAATTCCAGCATAACAGAATATAGCCCAAGCAAAACAAATTGGATATAAACATGACTTCTTCAAGGTATAAACAGGTGGAAATATTAAGCCATATAAACAATATATCATGCAATAGTCTAAAACCAGCATATATTCAGATTTGAGACATAGATCATTGAAGTAACATGCTGCCATCAAAAGTAGGCAGACATAAAAGACTAAAATCAACATGTTAGAGTGGTTTTAGTTTCTCTCAGATGTAGGGTTACACAAGATTTTAATCTTGGCCGTCTCACTACTACGGTCTTACACTCTTCACTGATTGAATATGTCAAATATGAATCAAACCTTGAGCTCTAAGAAATTCATTTAGATACTACTTTCAGCCGCAGTAAGGCCACATAAAAAGATCACCAAAAATAGCTCTACAACATGAGCTTTCAGTTGATGTTGTAGAGTTATTTTCGTGAACCACATGACTACTAATCTAGCAAAACCGAAAAGACTACTAACGTACTAAACAGGTGATCACACACTACATAGAATTCTGACTACTCTAGCAAAACCAAAAGGACTACTAATCTAGAGCTCAAGATTTGTGATCCAATCTCAGTACAAGACCAGTTACTTCATAGAGCATATGACAGTTCCCATAAGCATTTCTTTTCACAATAATCAGCTAGTAACAGCAGATCACAGAATGAACAGAGAAAATATATAGAAATGCTAGTCTCATATAAATCTTAACATATATGACCACAATGAGCATAAGTTCAGCAAATTGAATTGTTTTTAGAGCTCTCAGAAGGCTAGTTGCACAAGATTTAGTCTTGGCCATCTCTGCCATGACAAATCTAATCTTTATTATATATGACAGTTATAGATTAGATCTTGAGCTCAATTTAAACCTTTCTATTTAACAAACTCTAACAGATCATGAAAATAGCTTTCTGTACAGAGCCGAACACCCCAAAACAATCTTTCATCCAACCACAAAGACTGCTAGAGAACTAACAGGATGATAGGGTTCGGTAATGGTCAGAAGAGACCAAAAAATAACCACTGAACTAATCTAACACAGTGATCAGCAGGCATAAAATAGCCAAGTAATGACCAGAGAATGAACAATAGATGATTTAAAAGAAAGCTCAAGATCAATCTACCATCACATCATACATAATCTCAGTTTAGAGTTAGTTCATCACAGAGCATGGAGTAAACATGAAATTCTTTGCAATCTTCCGCTAGTGATACTCACAGACAAGTGAAATAGATCACAAAATTGTAAAGAATCAATCAGCCGATATACTCACAGTAGAAGTGATATTCTAAACCACCTGAAGAAATCGAAACCGGCGATGGGCTCGGGGATGGCGGCCGGCGACGGGCTCGGGGGACAGAGGCGGCGATGGGCTCAATCGGGAGAGCGACGACGTTATGTCTCTGTGCTCTGGTTGATATAGCACTATAACTACAGTGCACATGCAAAACCCTAGCTTAAGGGTAATATAGGAAGGCTTATTACAGACGGTTCTAGTTGAGAACCATCTGTGATATAATTATCACAGACGGTTCTAGTCTGTGATATCATTATTATTACAGACGGTTCTAGTTTAGAACCGTCTGTGATAAGCCGGTTCCTTCCCACGCATTGAAGTTATTACCTACACCAGCCAGCATGCACTATAATAAGACCTCACAGAGTGTGTTTCTTTACAACAGCCCAATGAACATAGAGGTACATATGTATGACTCATTCTCAAAATTCACCTATATATCACACATTTCACATATACATAAATGCAAATTCACAAATACATCACACACATGCTTTGTTATATACATAAATGCAAATTGACAAATACATCACACACATTCATTGTCATATAGATAAATGCAAATTCACATATACATCACATACATACATTGTTATATACATAAATGCAAATGCCCACATATATATCTCACATTTTCATTCCACTTGCTTATTTCCTTTAAAAATTAGGCCTTCATGATGATCAATGAGTATGGCACTAGTTTTGTCACGTTGTTCGTCGTCGACCCTTATGCCATTTCCAAAAGGAGGTAACTCGTCAAATTGATTATATTCATCCTCGTCCACTACATTCTCTACTCCGACAATTCTCTTTTTCCATGAAGAACTACATGGTGCTTCTTATTTGCCGGATCGGTTACATAGAAAACTTGAACAACTTGGTTAGCGAGTACGGATGGTTCATCTTTGTATCCGACACGTTGGAGGTCCACGGTAGTGACACCGTACTTGTCAACCTTGACCTGTGGGAGATGCACCTAACGGCACCGAAATAAGGGGATCTTGAAAACCATGTGGTCGAGCTCCCAAATCTCTTCTATGAACCCATAGTACGAGTTTCTCAACCCATCGGTACTGAGCGCATCTATGCGGACACCACTGTTCTGGTTAGTGCTCTTTACATCCTGAGCCTGTGTATAGAATGTGTACATATTTATGTCATATCCGTACCATGTCACAATTGTAAATATTGGCCCTTTTGCCAACCATGTCAGCATCTCACTTGGCGAGCTCCTAGAGATTTGCTCCTTCAACCATTGGTTGAACCGACTGTTGTGTTGCCTCATGATCCAAACATCCGGCCGCTCTAGATTCTATTACCGAAGAACATCCTTGTGCTGGTCGACATAAGGCGCCACTTCAGTCATGTGTTGCAAGATCGTGAAATAGGCTTGAGCATACATGTCAACATATGGAGTGATTGCTTTTCTTCCGATAGTTTCGATACCCTTGAGCCTCCTCTTATGACGAGATTGAGGCAAACCTATCGGTTGAATCTGAGCCATATAATCGACATAAAACTCAATGACCTCTTCGCTTGCATAACCTTTGACGATGCTGCCATCCGGCCGAGATCGATTCCGTACATAGGACTTGAGAATTCCCATGAACCTCTCAAACGGGTACATGCTACGTAGGAATATGGGCCCGCACATTTTTATCTCCCACATAACGTGAACAATGAGATGGACCATGATATCAAAAAATGAAGGAGGGAAATATATCTCAAGATGACATAGAATCTTCACCACCTCGTCCTACAAAGCATCTAGTCCTTCAGGATCGATGATCTTATGAGCAATTGTGTTAAAGAAATAACATAGCCTCATGATTGTCTCTTGAACTTTGATTGACAAAATATTTCTAATTGCAATAGGGAGCATCTGTGTTATCAGCACATGACAATCATGAGACTTTATACCATTTAACTTCAAATCTTGCATCGAAATAAGTTTTTTCATGTTGCCGGAGTAACCAGACGGAACTTTGACACCATACAAGCACTGTCACAGTTTTGTTTTCTCGGTCTTAGACAGAGTGTAACACGCAGGGGAAAGGTATGTTCATCCATTATGTTTTTGTCAGTGCTAACTCAGGCCTGATGTCCATATCAGCCAAATCAAGTCGTGCGTTGACGCCGTCCTTTGTTTTATCACGAATGTTCAGTAAGAGACCAATCAAACTGTCACATACATTCTTTTCTACGTGCATGACATCGATGCAGTGTCAAACATCTAGGTACTCCCAATAAGGTAAGTCCCAAAATATTGATCTCTTCTTCCAGATATTCTTCTCATGAGCCCTCAATTTACGTCCCTTTCCGAGGACAACATCTAAATCCTTAACCATATTATAAACCTCTTTTCTGCTTAAATGCCTTGGAGCTGAACCGTCCTCCTTCTCTCTGTCAAATTGTTTCTTCATCTTGCGGTATGGGTGAGCCCTCCGAAGGAACCGGTGGTGACGCATGTACATGGTTTTGCGTGAGTGTTTCAGCCACACACTCTCGGTACCATATAAACAGTGAGTACAAGCTTTGGCACCTTTTGTACTCTGGCCCGACAGGTTAGTAAAGGTAGGATAATCATTTATGGTGTAGAACAATAAAGAGCGCAAAGTGAAGTTCTCTCATTTGTATGCATTACATACTTGTACCCCTTCGTTCCACAGTACTTTTAGATCTTCCACCAACGGTGCTAGGTACACATCAATATCATTCCCAAGTTGCTTTGGCCCTTGAATAAGTATCGACAGCAAAATATACTTTCGCTTCATACACAACCAAGGAGTAAGGTTATAGATGCAGAGAGTCACGGGCCAAGTGCTATGTCGGCTGCTCATGCTACTGAAAGGATTCATTCCATCTGTACTTAGTCCAAACCTTATATTTCTTGGTTCTGCAATGAAGTCTGCAAAACTCTTATCGATGTTTCTCCATTGGGCGGAATCAGCAAGGTGTCTTAACATTCCATTCTTCTTGCGCTCCTCCGAGTGCCAACGCAGCAGTTTTGCCTCCTTTGGATTTTCATAAAACTGTTTCAAACGGGGAATTATAGAAAAATACCATGCCACCTTAGTAGGAGGTCCTTTCTTCACCTCTGCTCCCTCGCCGTCATCTGATTGATTGTTACGTTTGTATCGGGATGCGTTGCACATCGGACATACATGCAAGTTTGCATACTCTTTACGATAGAGGATACAGTCGTTCGGACATGCATGTATTCTTTCTACTTCCATTCCCAATGGACAAAGAACCTTTTTGGCTTTATACGTGGTTTTAGGTAACTCATTTCCCTCCGGAAGCATGTCCACTAAAAGACCTAGTAGCGCCGTGAAACTCTTGTCGGACCAACCGTTGTTGCCTTCAATTTCAACAGTTCAAGCACGGTCAACAATCTCGTGTACTTTGACCTGCAGCACGTGAACAAAGGTTTCTCCGAGTCCTCCATCAAGCCCCAGAATTTAACATACTCTCTCTCTCTCTCTCTCTCAGCGAAGCATCTAATCCAGATTGTCATCGTGCAACCTATCCGAATCCGAACAACAATCGACATCATCCGGCGGTATATTATTCACTTCACTGGCGATGTCATCCGGCGGCATATCATTGACTTCACCATGACTGGTCCAACACATATAACCCTTTTTGAAACCCCTCCGAATCAAGTGCGCTTCAATCTGCTCTCGCTTCTTAAACATCTTTAAATTCTCGCAGTTAGTGCATAGACAGTACATATATTCCACCTCCTTATTCAACATATCCTGCTCGATAGCTCTTGTAAAAGCAGACACGCCATTAATGTACTCTTCACTCACACGGTTCGTGGCATATATCCAGCTTCGGTCCTACGTTATGCATATATATAACAACATAGTATTAAAAACTAAATTAATTAATTATTACTACATATATACCACATGCATTGAGGCTTTGCTAGCTTAATTCATATGATAAACAACATCTATTTCCCCAGCGATCGACGAACCACTTATAACCAACAATTTTGGCCTCCCACATGACGGAAACTGATCATGTATGGTCAAGTAGATGCAAACCAGGAACGTATAATCTTCAAAGCTCTCCTGCCTCCTCCCACCAAATTAACTGGCCTGAAAGCCTTGCCTCCTCCAGGTGCAGCACTGGCTAGACCTGGATCGAAATGAAGGCAGATGCGTTTCTGAGCGGCGCAATAAATATGTAACCAGATTATCACAGACGGTTTTTTTAAAAAAACCGTCTGTGATAATTCTCAGCTTATCACAGACGGTTTTTAATAAAAACCGTCTGTGATAATCAGCTTATCACAGACGGTTCATCGGTAAGAACCGTCTATGATACTCGTTTTTTCGACACCAACAACACAGACGATCTCCAAATTAAAACCGTCTGTGATAGTGTACGTCACATACGGTTTTGTCAAACCGTTTGTGATTTGATGTCTACTAATAGTATTTCTGTAGTAGTGGGGGGCCCAAACCCCAAACCTCAGGAGTGTTCAGCTACTTGTACTGACTACTGAGTATTGTGAGTGTCTTCTTAATTATCCATTTATACTAGGCTGTAGATAAGCAAATACTATAGGAACATTAGCCCATTTAGTTCTGTTCGTTGAACCCCTTCTTCAAAAATGGTGCCACCGTAGCTTCCATTTGGCATTGTCAAAGGAGGAAGACACTGCAATTTCATTAATTCCCATTGAACTTGTGGTTTTTAGGTCATTTTCTTAACTCATTCACTCTTAAGCAGAAATTAGACCACATGTGCGCTCAAACGGAAAGCCAATGTTTGCTTATAGTTTTAGTTTTGTTAGCTGTGATTCATTTGATTTTTGAAGACCTCCATTAGGTTAGAGAGAGAGTTAATGAGTAGGGGAATGTGATAGCAAATTGTGGCCGACTATTCACAGATGTACAATTTCACAAAGTTAACTGCATGTTTAGAACGCAAGAATTTAAAAAGAGATAGGTTAGTTTTTTTTAAAGGAAAGAAACAGGTTAGTTTACATGGGATCTGGAAAATTTTCCAAGTTCCAAGCATGGCTTAAATATGTTGGATAATACATCATGTTATTATCAAACATTTAGTATCTAGGTTGTTTATGATTTTCTATAATCATTTTTTAATCCATGGTGTGTTTGTTTGCGTTGCATGTGAGAGGTGATCATCATGTTTGTTTTGTTAATTTGGTCTTTTTTTAGAGCTTGGTCTTTACTTGAACATGTTGTCATTAATTCTCATTGCTCAAAATTAGTCTAGGTTATTTGTAGTGTATTTCGTGCAAATGCTATCTTTGTCATTTGAAAATACAAACTACATGTAAATTCGAATGAAGGGCGTTTGTTTTTAGTTTGCCCAAGGGCCCACCAAATACAAGGACCGGCCCTGGATGAGTGGGATGGGTTAGGGTTTGGCTTGGGTGGATTTTATAGTGACGAGGTGCGAACAATCTAGGCCACAAGAAGTTGATCCACCGGTGGAGAAAAAAGTGATCGAGATTTCTGAAAAAAAATCGGCTGCCTGGTCATTAGACAGCTTCTAATTCTTTAGTTGGTGAAGGGTAAGGACTTCGTCGTGGGTTCCAGAACTTGCTGCAGCTCGTGCTGGATGCTGCAGATCGCGATACACGTGCAGCAAGTAGCTGATCGATCGATGGATACACAGGTGTGAACAAACAAGACAAACGTGCTGGCGTGCATGGATACACTGAGGCCAGTTTCAATGAGCTAGATGCGGCTTTGCATTTTTGCGAACGTGGTTCTATCTATCGTATCCGCCGGGGCCCTAGCTTTTTTAAGACTACAACTACTGCTACAAAAAGATTAATACGGGACGTCTTACCACAAACGGTTAACTAAAACCGTCAGTATTAAATACAATCACAGACGGTTTTGATTTAGCACTCATCTGTGTTACTAGCAGCGCTAAAAGCCATTTGTAAAGAGTCACAGACAGTTCATGTTACATGAACCATCTGTGAAGTATCACAGATAGTTATTAAGAAGAATTGTCTGTAATATTATCTCTTCACAGATGGTTTGTATTAAAAACCGTCTTTCTATGATATTTCGCCGCCCGATTTTGTCGCCCCTTTATTCAAACTTTCAAACTGAAGCGACATCACGACCTCTCAAATACTGATCAGTTCCACTACCCAAATGCCTTATATATGCTACCCACACGCCTCCCCCAAACACTCCAAATCGATGCGCCGCCTAGCTAGCTCCCCAAACCAATTGAAGCACTGCCTCCCCAATGATGTCGACTACCTCACTGAGCTCCTCCGCCTCCGATTGTGATGTCATGGTTCACTGCATAAGGCACTCTTGTCATAAGAGTGTTTTATGCGGTGTCACCGTCGTGACACAACGCGGTGATGCTGCCACCGTCGGTCTCTCCTTTATCGCCGGTGATATATCCCCCACCCCTCCCCTCTTTTCTTTGAGTCTTAGATATGAAATTACAAACTTGTGACGTTGTATCACTTTATTCCAAGAACTTGCATTTTACTTCCTCGGCTCTCTAAACTTGTCTCCGTTTGCACCGTAGGTTGTTTCCTCCGTTTGCTAATAGAATTTGCTGATGTGGCTCACATGGCTGCTAACAGACTAGGTGCATACGACCACGGCTTACAACCGCGCGCCTACGACCACGCCTTACGACCACGGTATACTAAAGCAACAAAATAACAGCACCTACAACCCAAACAATGAGCCACCAAAGACATGGCACCAATCATAAATAGGCCTGGTTCGGTTCATTTGTATTATCTGATTGTGTTGTTTTATAGCGCAATTAGAGAATGTTGATAAACTGAAAGAGACCTATTTATGATATCGCGAGAACACAATCACAAACGGTTCTTAACTATGACTATTTGTGCTAATAGACTATCACAGACGACTAGAGATGGCAACGGGCACAAACCCGCTGGATTTTGCTATCCCAAACCCGTGCCCATGAAAGTTGGACGTGCCCGCTAAAAAACCTATGCCCGTGACGGGTGCAAATTTTTGCCTAGACCCATGCCCACTGGGTTAACGGGTACCCACGGGTCGCCCATGGGTTCAGTAATGCGAGTTGCAACAATGGTTAATGGAGAGGAAGAAGAAGGTCACCGGCCATCTTCGTTGGAGCCGGGGGGCAGCGCCATGGCCAAGGGCCTACTGCTGCGATGCACGTTGGCTGCGGCGTGGGGGCGGCGGGCTGTCGCCGTGGGGGCGGCGGGCTGAACTGGAAGGCGAGCTGACGGCGAGGGCGTGCGGGAGGACGAGCGTGCGGCGAGAGTGGCGGGAGCAGGAGCGGGAGCTGCGGGACGGGAGGGCGAGCGTGGAGACTGCCGGAGACCGAGCGCGGAGCGCCAGATGAGCCGCCGCTGCGGCGGCTGCTGAATCGGGGTGGGGACTGGGGAGGAGTGAGTAGTGACCGTGACCGAGTGCTAGCTAGGGTTAGCCGTATGGGTAATGGGGCATTGCAGCATTGGATTTGGGGGCTTGGGGCTAAATGGCTAATGGGCTATGGGTTGGGCTGGTTTGCCTGGGAGGCTAGGAGCCTGAGTTTATAACTCCTATGGATCGGGTTTATATTACCCATGGGTTTACGGGTTTGGGTACTATAGGAACGTACCCGAACCCGGCAAACCCAATAGGTTGGGCTTTTTGCTCATTAAGAGACCCATGGGTTAGGAAATTGACCTAGACCCATGCCCTAATAGAGTAAAAACCCACCGGGTATCGGGTTTCGGGTACCCATTGCCATCTCTACAGACGACTATGTTTAAGAACCATCTGTGATATTTGACATATCACAGACGGTTTTTTTGAAAAACCGACTATGTTATAACTTATCATAGATGGTTCAATAGCCGTCTGTAATAACCACATGTTATCACATACACATAAATTTAGACGAGTCAGAAACCGTCTGTAATGACGGTTTTGAACCATCTGTGATGACCATTTCTGTAGTAGTGAGCAATTCTCCCAAATGTTCGGCTAAATCTCGGACCATCTGGTTAGGATATTAATTGTCCAAGCATCTCCCATATTCTTGTATAACCTTTTCCCTGCGGCGAGGCGGTAGTGGAGGCGTCAACCGGCAATTGACTGGAGGACGCAGGGGTGGAAGGGCTGGCGAGGCAACGCTGGATGTGAGATGGGCGAGGACTGAGATTAAGGGGTCAGTCATATTGAATTTTGCTGATGGCTTTTGGTTGTGATTTATAGTTTTTGATTGAAAATAAATAGTAGTAGCTGAAAGAAATAGCTTTTAGAAAGAGGAGACAAGGGATGCAAAAAGTGAGGAAGAGATACATGCACATGACGACAGCGAGATGAGTGGGGTGGGTGATGCACCCATGACCCCCTGTGAATTGAATAGTGCTCCTACCACATTCGTATTCATATTTTGTAAACAAACACGAATTTGTATACTCTCAAATATGAATTGAATATTGTAATGAATATGAATTAGAATCGAATATCTACTCAATTTAGTCAGATTTAGATATTCTCGTAACTTATGTAGTATAAAGTTATTAATGACATTTTATCCTCATACAGTCACGCTTAATCATTCTATTCATTTACTTCACTAAAAACACGAATTAACATTGAATTAAAAAACTTGTCCAACTAATTAGTCGTATCGCAATAAATTACGTATATTGTTTTATCGAATATGAATACAAATAGTTTGGATAAAATAACATTTAGGATGGTAAAAATCCCTATCATATTCGTATCCATATATTTTATACGAATTCGAATATGAATAGGAGAGAAATTGTTAATTAGATGAAAAAATCTATACCATATTCGTATCATATCAAATACGATAACAGGATAATACGGATAATTCGTATCCATTTTCCACCCCTAACTCCTTGCATTATCCTTGGAGTGAGACGGTAGCAAAAGGAGTAGAGAAACCGCTTCAAAAAGCTAGATGTTTGTATTAATTTTTATTTTTTCTAAGCAAAAACTAGAAACATAAATCAATATAAACATAGACTAAGACTGTTGTAGAAACATAAATTAATATAAACATGGTCTAAGAGACTAAGACCCTTGGTGAGGAGAGGCATAAGGATAAGGTAGGTCGGTAGCCCGGTCGGGCTCCCTGTTTGGTTTGGTCTCATTGATTCCATCCCGCCAGTTTTTTTTACCACGTGTTAGAAATGTTGAGGTACCGTCGCTGGCGATCAGTCCGATCGATTCCTCTGCTTATGCAAAATAAGATCAATCACAGAAGACAAAAAATAGTAGATTGAAACACAGAGAGGTGGTCTTTCTTTATGCTTTCTTTCTGATTGCCTATACAAAATTACCAATAGTGTTCTCTATTTATAGTGTAATGGTAAGATGCCCACCATGAGCCAAGGCTTCCCGCCCAAGCCAAGTTTCCTAACAAGAAAATTTTCGGACTCGTGCCCACCTCAATTTGGTACGCCAAATTTCTAGCACCCCTTTGCCGACACGTAGCCGTGATTTTACCTTTGACGAGTGACGACCCCATGTTAATAACCGACAGATCCAGTCGGAGGATACTTGCCGACAGATAGCCTGTCTCGCTAGATGAGGATTGCCGACAACGCTGAATTCCTACACATTCCCCGACAGTTCCCCACAGGTGGCTGTCGACAAAAGTGTACCATGGTACAGTGTTTAACTGTACGAATTCTACCGCGTTACTCTTACATGATCTAAAGTAGGGCTGTAAAAAAAGCTCGAGGCTCATGAACGGTTCGAGTTTGGCTCGCTATAGATTCGATTCGAGCTCGGCTCGAGCTAATGATGAATCGAGCTCGAGCTTCATGATAAGCTCGCGAGCCTGGTCGAGCCGAGCTCGAATAATTCGAATAAGCTCGGACCAGTCGGCCACCGGTTACTCCGTCCGTCTGCCCGAGTGTCCGACCCGACCCGACCCTCAAGCCATCCCGCGGACCGCGGTCCCGCGCCCTCCCCTGATGGCCTGATCCCGACCCCACTCCCTCAGTCCCTCGGTGAACTCGGTCCCTCCGCATTTCCGCAAGACCGCAGTCCCCAGACCCCATATCCAGATCTGAGAATGCGATTCCATCTCTCCCCACTCTCGCGAGGCGACGCAGCGAAACCCTAGCCCTAATCCTCCCCCGACGGCCCGATCCCGAGCCCCCGACGCCGCCGGCGGCCGGCAGCCACCCGAGAGGCCGAGATCCCCAGTTCCCTACTCCCTCCCCAGTCCCCAGGACCCCAGATCTGAGTCTCTCTCGCTGCCGGCAGCCACCCCAGAACCCAGATCCCCACTCCCCAGTTCTGTACTCGGCTACTCCCTCCGAGATCTGAGTCTCGCCCTCGGCCTCGGCCCCTGACGCCGTTGCCCCTCGACGCCCTCAGCCCCCGACGCCGTCGCCCCTCGACGCCCTCGGCCCCGAGCTCCCGACGCCCTCGGCCCCGAGCCCCCGACGCCCTCGCCCCTCGACGTCCTCGGCCCCGAGCCCCCGACGCCCTCGGCCCCGAGCCCCCGATGCCGCCGGCAGCCCTCCCCAATCCTGGACGCCGTGTGAACTGTGAAGTACTCCACCACGAAGATCCTCGTCGTCGGCTCCCCATCGGCCATCACCACACCGACATCAAGTCCCACCACAGAGGGTCAGAGGCACAGACAGTGAGACAGAGTATGAACGATGCTCATGATCTCTCCTTTTTTTGTTGTTGCGATTTGTGTTGATTTAGTATGACAGAGTATGAACGATGCTCATGCGATTTGCATCCAATATTGTGTTGATTTAGTATGACAGAGTATGAACGATGCTCATGCGATTTGCGTCCAATATTGTGTTGATTTGCACAGACAGATAGAGTATAAATCATGCTTGTGTTCATTTGTTAATAATTTTAGTGCTGCTGTTGCTGCTACAAATATTGTTGCTGCTGTTGTTAATAATTTGAGTGCTAAAACAAATATTGCTGTTGGCTGTTTAATCTGAGTCCTTCAATCTGTTTGTGCTGTCAAAACGAGCCTACACGAGCTTCTTCGAGCCGAGCTCGAGCTTCTTTCGAGCTGAACTCGAGCCCACCTCAAAGCTTGACTGTTTCTGTCGGCTCGTTCGAGCTCGGCTCGAGCTCTTATCGAGCTCGAGCTTGACAGACTGAGCTCGCTCGTGTTCGGCCCGTTTACAGCCCTAATCTAAAGGAGAGTAATCTCTCCGTACGCACGGACTTGCATTGCATGCATGCTCCAAGGCCTTGTATGTACGCCAGTGACGGACCTAGAATTAGTAGCTTGCTGCATTGCCGGTGAGAGATAGAAAAACATTATTGTGGCTATTATAAGCTATCTTGAAAACTATGATATACGTCATATTTTACCAAAGAAGGGCAGTGGTGCTAACTCCACGGTGTAGAGGAGAAAACGGTGGCCATTACGCAGTCCAGATAGAACTAGGTAGTGACCACCTGAAACGAGACGTTGGCCAGTAATTTAAACTAATTTTTGGTAAACATACCTTAAAATAGGAAATTATTTATTGAATAATAATGTTAAATATTCATTTTTGCGGGAAAAAAATCAGTTGCAAAAATATTTTTCAGAAATATTACCTTTTCGCCTAACAGATTATCATTA
The DNA here is from genome assembly GCA_017311315.1 of Dendrocalamus latiflorus. NCBI lineage: Eukaryota > Viridiplantae > Streptophyta > Magnoliopsida > Poales > Poaceae > Dendrocalamus > Dendrocalamus latiflorus. The sequence goes on from CM029623.1 coordinate 26,007,574, forward strand.
GTAATGCCATATAACCTTTATTTAAATTTGTATTTGCTTCATTCTGCACATCCCTGAGCATAATTCATGTTAATAACTACTAGTATTGACTTGCAACATGCGAAATGTCTCAACCATTGGGATTTCTTTATTTTCGGAGATCAGCTATTGTCCATCGATATTTGAGTATTGAAGTTGGCTGAGTCCCTGAAATTAGCTGCCAGTACTCGAAACTCGTGCTCGACCTTTGTAGAGTTGTAGACTTGTAGACACGAGAGGGAGAGGCTCTACGCCAAGAGCCAAGATGTCGTTGTGGTTTGTATCACCGTTATAAATACAATTTTCTTCATCATGCAAAGGCTTTTTAAGCCCGACAAGGCCATTTATATGGCTAGCGTGAAGCTGTGTGGGGGTGGGGGATACACACGGCTGGCCGGCGGTAGGGGGCTGGTGCCCCACTTGACCCACTGCTGGGTGCGCCCCTGATGCACGTGCAACTCAATATTGAGTTTTTGGCCCAAATGGATGTATTAATTTGATGTGGAATTAGCAAAATAGCATTCATCACGCGAAATTTGTAAAAATGACACCTCTGTCGCAAGGCTACCATGTGGCACTAACTTTCGACCGACATGTGACAGAGTGCCGCACGGTCACTGTGTGGCACTAACCTCCGGCCAATACGTGGCGGAGTGCCACACGGTTATTGTGCGGCATTAGCCACGACCCAACATGTGGTAGGCTAATGCTATACTGTCTGTGTGACACTTCACCATGTGTCAGCCAGAGGTTCGTACCGGACGGTGACTATACGATAGATGAGCCATTTTTACAATTACGACTATAAGGGTGCCATTTTTGCTAATTCCATATCAAATACGACCATTTCGATAATAACTCCTCAACATTAGCCTCGTTTCTTTTGGTTTTTTCATTCGGTTTTTAGCTTCCATTTCATTAGCAATCACTATTTATTATATTAGTAATTATATACACAGCTCAATTAATATTAATCGAACCAGAACATGCATACATGCAGGCATAACTACCATGCAGGAAACAGCTAAGAATACTACAGTATGGCTAATCAAAGCTCGTTCGAAGGTAAAAACGAGTTTATATATATCGACGAACATGGAACTAATACATGTCGCTAATTAACCACCCATCAGGTTCTTTTTATTCTCGTCTTATTCCATCGGTCGCTTCGATGTAGCTAGCTAGCTAGTACATACGTACGTACGTGCGTGTATATACACGTACAGATCGAGATGAAGAGGACAGCGATACATTCGATCTGCTTGCTTGCTTGGTAGCTATAGTGGTAAGTGTAGCTGGATCGATCGGCTAGCACTGCCTGGTGCACTTGCACTCGCGGCCGCGCAGCCCCCAGTCGCAGCGGCCGCCGCCCCAGTGCTCCGCCATGCAGGTGGTGGCGCAGTTGGTGTCCGACATGCACTGCCCCCGGAACCCCGCGCTCCGCCGCTGGCACGTCCGCGCCTCCGCCACTGGCGCCGCCTCCTCTGCACGCATGCAATCAATGGACATGTACTCACTCAATTTCATCGATCATATATACATTGCTATATTTATCCAATGACATCGATCTTACAATGGATTGGAGTATGTATGTAGTGTACGTACGTGCGATCAGGAGGAGCAGCAGGAGGAAGACCACCTGCGTCGCCGCCGTCTTCTTCCTCGCCGTAGTCCACATGGCTGGCTGACCGGCCGGCTGACTATCCGCGCGCTAGCTAGCTTAACTGGCCGGGCAAGTTAGCTGCTACCAGTTAAGTACGTTCAGGCTTAGTACGTGCTTAATTACTATTGTGTGCAGTCTGGATGGATCACCTAGCTGCTTATATAGGCGCTTGGAGGCGGTCGAGGCTGCATGCGGGCGTGCACGTGGAAGGCCACGCGGCGAGCCTCGTGTGTACACCTGCCGCATGCATGCACATACGTGGCTGGTTGCATGCAGTGTGTGCGCACGTGCCCATATGCATGGCAGCAGCTTCAGGTTCGATCCATTATTCTTTATGGTTGTTAATTACCAGGTAATTGAAATTTGAAGAAATTTCAGTTAATTTTTCTCACCTTTAAATCATGCGTGGAAATTCGTGCTTAAGGTCGTCGTTTTCTTCTCCAGCCGACGGTGACGGAGGCGTCTTCTCCAGAGAGTTTTTTTTTAAAAAAAAGGCAGGGATTTACAGACTTTCTTATCTCCCTACTGATAGCATTTGCTTCACACCTGACAAAGAAGCAGAATCATGACAGAGTTTTGCATACAGCGCTACCTCTCCGGAACGAGAATAGACATTGCAGCCTGGAAACAAACCTGGCTAAAGATGACAGAAAAGAAAAAAAAAACAGAACAGCCTAGTGACTATCACTACACTACGCTGAAACTGACTCCACCCAAAGCTTCCACCATGATGTTTTCCAGCAGAAATCCTCCTCCAAACTAATCGACTTCTACTTCAGCTTCTTCATGTAGAGTGAGGGTGCGCACGTACGTACGTGTCCATGCATGCCAGCAACTAGCGCCAGTTTCATAAGTTATGAAGGTAATTTTTGAGATCAATCCATACGTATGATTCTCATATATATTCAATTTAAATAGTTAAAAATAATAAAACTTAAAACTTTAAAGTTTAACTGCATCTTATATCTAAAACGATATAAATTTTTATATATTTAATTTAAATTTTAAAAATATTTATAATCAAAGCTTCAAAAATTCAAAGTATATCTTGTTATGAATAGCGCTTGTATTCATATGAGGCCAATGGGCCGGTATATATACACAAAGTACATGTGACAAATATGCAAAGAAACCCCTCATAACAATGGGGAATAACAACTATACATATATCTCTAACACCCCCCCTCAAACTCATGGTGGATCAACAACACTGAGTTTGGAGAGGTAGAAGCCATGCTGTGCTCGAGTCTGGGCCTTCGTGAAGAAATCCGCTATTTGAAGCTCCGAAGGCACATACTGAAGAGTAATCACCTGATCATGCACACAAGTCCTCGTGAAAGAAGCATCAACACCAATGTGCTTGGTGAGCTCATGCTTCACAGGATCACGGGCAATACTGATAGCACCTGTACTGTCTGACAAGAGAGGGGTCGGTGTAGTGACAGAAACACCAAAATCCTCAAGTAGCCACCGTAGCCAAGTAATCTCTGCTGTCAAGAGAGCCATAGCTCGCAACTCAGCCTCTGCACTCGAACGGGACACTGCAGTCTGTTTCTTCGTCTTCCAGGCAATAAGAGAACCACCAAGAAAAACACAGTAAGCAGAGATAGACCGGCGATCAGAGGGATCACTGGCCCAAGTAGCATCCGAATAGGCCTGAAGCTGTAACGAACTGGATCGTGGAAAGAAGAGACGGCGAGAGATAGTCCCACGAAGGTATCGCAGAACTCGAAGAAGGTGGCTGTAGTGAACCTGAGTGGGAGCTGAAACAAACTGACTCAGAATATGAACTGGATAAGTGATATCCGGACGAGTAACAGCAAGATAGACAAGACTCCCAACAAGATGACGATAGCGAGTCGAATCAGAAAGAGGCTCGCCATCAGAGAGTCGGAGGTGAACATTGAGCTCCATGGGAGTCTCAACAGTACGCTGATCAGTGAGAGAGGCGCGATCAAGAAGATCCTGAATATATTTCTCTTGGGACATAAAGAAACCATCTGGAGTGGAAGTAACCTCAATCCCAAGGAAGTAACGAAGAGGACCAAGATCCGACATAAGGAACTGCTCACTAAGACGAGCCTTGACAAAGGCAATGTACTCAGAATCATCTCCCGTAATGATCATATCATCAACATACAGGAGAAGAAGAGTCCGACCACGAGACGAAGTGTGGACAAAGAGCGCAGGATCATGATCACTAGCTGAAAAACCAGCACCAGTGACCACAGAGGAGAAGCGCTCAAACCAAGCACGAGGGGCTTGCTTAAGGCCATAGAGAGAGCGACGAAGGCGACAGACCATGCCCTCAGGAACAGAATACCCAGGTGGCGGATGCATGTAGACCTCCTCACGCAACTCGCCATTAAGAAAGGCATTCTTGACATCAAGCTGAGAAACAGACCAGTGGCGAACAGACGCCACCGAAAGAAGAGTGCGAACAGTGGTCATGTGGGCCACAGGAGCAAAAGTCTCGTCGTAGTCAACACCATGCTCCTGCTGGAAGCCACGAGCAACAAGACGCGCCTTATAGCGCTCAACAGAGCCATCAGAGTGAGTCTTAATCTTATAGACCCACTTACATGTGATGGGACGAGAATGAGATGGAAAAGGAACAAGATCCCAAGTACCAGTGCGCTCGAGGGCAGCAATCTCCTCGGCCATGGCAAGCTGCCACTCAGGGTGAGTAACAGCATCCCGGTAGGAGACAGGCTCACGAGTAGCTGCGCCAGCAAAAGCAAAACGGGCAGGAGGCCGAATCGACTGACGATCGCGGAGAGCGTAGCGAGGAGAAGATGACCCATCAGGGGAAGATGGAGCATCAGAAGAAGATGGAACATCAGGAGAAGATGGCTCATCTGGAAGATCCTCAATACGAGGTCGACGACTGTAGAAGAGAAGGGGAGAAGGTACTGTAGTGGGAGGAGCCTGCGGAGTCGTAGGAGACGACACAGGCGGCGACAACGGCGGAGAGGCCACAGGGGGAATATGTGGAGACTCAGTGGGACAGGTGGACGAGGGCAAAACAGATATAGGTGTATCTGGAAAGGTCAAGAAAGATAGAGACTCCACAGAGGAAGCCGAAGGAGAGGCAGGACGTGGGTAGAATGGACGAGACTCGTCGAAAGTCACATCCCAAGAAACCCGCATCCGACGACCAACAGGATCCCAGCACCGATAACCCTTGTGCTCGGCACTGTATCCCAGAAAGACACACTCAACAGACTGAGCGGTCAGTTTGGTGCGTTCTCGAGGGGCGAGGAGAACGTAGCAAACGCAGCCAAACATATGAAGGGTAGAGTAGTCAGGAAGAAGACCACAGAGACGCTCAACAGGGATCGCTCCCTGAAGAGCAGAAGAGGGCTGGATGTTGACGAGATAGGTGGCAGTGGAAACAGCCTCGGCCCAAAAGTGAGGTGGAATAGAGGCGGCGATCATCAGAGCACGAGCCGTCTCAAGGAGGTGACGATGCTTGCGCTCAGCAACACCATTCTGAGCATGAGCACCAGGACAAGAGAACTGAGCGAGAGTGCCCTGCTCAGCAAGGAAGCTGCGCAGGTAACGAGAGAGGTACTCGCCAGCAGAATCAGCACGAAAGACACGAATAGGAGTGGAGAACTGTGTGTGAATCATAGTGGCAAATTGTTTATAGATAGACAAGACCTCACTACGAGAAGACATGAAGTATATCCAAGTGTGGCGAGAGAAATCATCTATAAATATGATATAATAACGATGACCCCCTTTCGAAACGAAGGGAGCCGGACCCCAAACATCTGAATGAACAAGATCAAAAGGACGCTGAGACACAGACTCACTATGAGGATAAGGAAGCTGGATCTGTTTACCTAACTTACAGCCCTGACAATCTAAAGACACGTCTCCTGAGACAGACCCCAGAAGACCACGACGAACTAAGGACGACAGACGGGATCCACATAGATGGCCAAGACGGTGATGCCACTGCTGGAAAGAGCCGGTAGACGAAGTGGCAGAAGCGGAGAGACTGGCGGCGATGGTGGCAGCGGAAGGAAGGTGAAGCCAGTCAAGCTCCCAGAGACGCTGTGAGTCACGGCGCCGAGGGCCAGAACCAACCAGAGCTCCCGTGTGGCAGTCCTGAACACAACAAGAGTCAGAGTCGAGAATGACCCGATAACCAAGGTCAGTAATCTGCCCAGCAGAAAGAAGCTGCAAGGTAAGGCGAGGAACATGAGCAACAGAAGGGACATGAAAAGATGAGTTGCTAAGAGATCCTCGACCAGAGACAGAAAGAGATGTACCATCAGCAGTAAGAACACTGACAGGAGAATCAAGAGGTGTAATAGAAGACAGAGTGGAAGGATCAGGAGTCATGTGAAAAGATGCTCCAGAATCAAGAATCCACGGGGAGGTACCTGACTGTGTAGGAGGTGGTCTCTCAGTGCCCGAAGAGTCAGTAGCAGAACCTGCAGAACCTGTCGAGGGAGAACCTGAAGCAGCAAGTAGGCGTCGAAGTCTGGCTATCTCCTGCTCGGTGAAAGAAGCTGCTGAAGAAGTCGAGGTAGACGTCGTCGTAGAAGCACTAGTGCCAGTAGAAGAGCGGCGTGAAAGATGCCGCTTCTTCTTGTAGCACTGGGACTCAGTGTGGCCATCCTTGTCGCAGTAGGAGCAGTGAGGACGGCCACCTCCAGACGGAGTACGGCCACCACCACCTGTGGTAGCCGCTGGAGGAGGCAGTGTAGCAGGTGGACGAGCGGCGAGCATAGAGGGGAGTGGCATCAGACCAGCACCACTCAAACGAGTCTCCTCCGCGCGTATCTCGGTAAGAGCCTCCAGGAGAGTGACACGAGGGTGGCGTGCAAGAAGCTGGGCACGCCTTTGCTCAAACTCAAAACGAAGGCGAGTAAGGAACTCGTAAACCCGCTGAAACTCCAGGTCAGCACGTACATCCAGGCAGCACGGACAGGTACGACAGCCAGCAGTGCGGAGAGAGTCCAACTGACGCCAAACAGCAGAGCTCTGAGCGTAAAAGGTGTCAACAGTAGCATCACCCTGCTGAAGAGAGTGCTCCAGGCGGACCACGGATAGGTACAGGGCATCACCAGAGGGCTCGTAGCACTGACGAAGATGAGTCCACATCTGGAAAGCCGAAGGGAGTCCCACCACCTTAGAAGAGAACTGAGGCTGGACACTGGCGATGAAGACAGCAGCAGCCCGAGCGTCGTCATCGTACCACTGAGTGTAGACGGTCAGACGATCCTTGTAGGATTCCAGATCCTCCTGGTAGGTAGAGGCAGCGTCATCATCAGCAAGGCGAGCGACCTCAGTAGCAGCCTTATCGGCTGTCGAAGGCAATGCAACAGGCGTAGGCTCCGTCGGAGGAATAGGGCAAGGCGGGCAGGTGACATCGCCAGAGAGGACGCCCCAGAGACGAAGACCACGCATGTGGATGCGCATGTGAGACACGAAGTCGGTGTAATTAACACCATCAAAGATCACCGGGCAGCGAGGGAGGGAAACGGTGCCCATTGGTAGGCGGCGCTGGACGGCGCGGCGACCAAGGCAACGAAGTCTAACAGGCGGCGCTGGACGGCGCGGCGGTTAGGACGGCGTTTTTTTTGCCTTTTTTTTTTGCTTTTTTTTTCTTTTCGGTCGGTTACTGGGTTAACCCCGACCGAGAGAAGCCGACCGAGGGGGCTCGAGCGGGCGGAGTCGGCGGGGCCGACGGGGCTCGAGCGGACGGAGTCGGCGGAGCCGATGGCGACGGGCTCGACGGCGGTCGGCGGAGCAGCGGCGGCGGCCTCGGGCGGAGAGCCCCAAGGCGGCGACGTCCCCGAGCGGCAGCGGCCTCGGGCCAAGTCGGCGGAGCGGCGACGGCGGAGGCCGAGGAAGACGCGGCGGTCAGCGGGAGTCGGCGACGGCGACGGCGGCCTCGGGCGGAAGGCGGCCGGGGCCGGACGGGCGGGCGCCGGCGGGAGGCGGAGTCGGGCGCGGAGCGGCGGCACGGGAGCGGCCGGCGGCGGGGACGAAGGGAGCGCCTACTCGGCGGAGGGAGCGGAGCGGCGGCGTCAGCCGGCGTGGAGGGAGCAGGAGTCGGCGACGGCAGCAGCGGAGAGTCGGCGACGGTGGAGGACGGCAGCGGCGGTGGAGGCGCGGGAGGCCGGCGGATCTGGCGACCGGGTGGGTGAGGAGGCCGGTGGCGGCACGGGGAGGCCGGCGGCGGCGCAGGGAGGCCGGTGACGGCGCGGGGAGGCCGGCGACGGCGCGCGGAACCCTAGGTAAGCCAAAACCCTAGTTTTGGCTCTGATACCATGTTATGAATAGCGCTTGTATTCATATGAGGCCAATGGGCCGGTATATATACACAAAGTACATGTGACAAATATGCAAAGAAACCCCTCATAACAATGGGGAATAACAACTATACATATATCTCTAACATATCTATATCCAAAACGACATGTATGTGTAACGGGAGTAGTATATCTTGAAACACATTGTCCTGATCGAGTCCTGGCAAACAGCCCTGGACGTACTTAAATGTTGCAACTTCGACCGAGCGAGCTCACTCCTTGGCCTTTTGCTCACCTGGCACCAGGGTTGATAGATACGGCTTCTTAGCCTGACAGGTGGCAGGAAGCATGGTGCCACGTGTCCACGTGGCCTCGTGTTCCCTCGCTATAAGTAGAGAGCATCTTTGCCAAGCACTGCGGCCACAGAAGTCTGTACCGCTAAATTCGCTGTTGCAATTGCTATTACATAGCTCTGAATTAACTAGGTACGAGCAGATAGATCCAACATGGAGTCCAAGCCCAAGGCGAACGTGTGCGCTGCCCTGCTGATGCTGCTCCTGCTTTCTTCAAGTAAGCTGGAGTAGCTACGAGTATATACGTGCGAGATGTGCTGTGTGTAGCCTTGGTCGTAATTGGTTTTGCCATGAATTAACTTGTTTTCAGACGGCGACGGCGGCGGCGGGGCCGAGGCGCGGGTTTGCACGGGGAAGAGCCAGCACCACTCGTTCCCGTGCCTGTCGGACCGGATCTGCTCCGGCCAGTGCGTTAAGCAGGGCGGCGGCTGGACCGCCGGCTACTGCCACTGGAGGATCTGCACCTGCCAGAAGCAATGCTAGATCGATGATCCCCATGGCTTGCCTCCGACGAGCTAGCTTTGTCCGATCCATCATGCATCACGGCGGCCGGCGTCTCTGCTTGCATGGATCGATCGAGAACGTCAAATTAAACCTACCTATCTATGTACCTTAATTACCTTGATGCTATCTGCTTCAGTATCTGTTGAGAGACATGTAGCTGGTACACTATGCAATAATATGAGAGGGGGCGCGCACCGTGCACCTGTGCAGCTTGCAAGCTTTCAATAACGGTGTGTTTGGCTACACTAATAGCTCTTCCATTATACATCATCCTGATGTGACACGACTAACACGTGCAACGGATTGATCACTTATGACAGATACTGGTTGATCGCTTATGACAGATCACTGCTACAGACAACCCTATCACAGACGGTTCGGAACCGTCATCACAGACGGTTCCTGAACCGTCAGTGTTTAGGTGTCAGTGATAGTTGGTGGTTATCACAGACGGTTCCCGATACCAACCGTCTGGGATTTATGCGTATCACAGACGGTTCGTATATAGAACCGTCTGTAATAGTCCTTCACAGACGGTTTACATTACAAACCGTCTGTGATAGTTCACTCTGTACGCATGACTGCCAATTCGAAGCATAGCATAACATTCGAGGCACATCCGAGGCCTGCTGCTGTGTCTTGAGGAATGCCAAGAGCTGGTCTTCAGATGTGGCATTTCTCAAGACACAGTAGCAGGCCTCGGATGTGCCTCAGATGTTATGCTATGCTTCGAATTGGCAGTCATGCGCCTGACGAAACAGTTCATCTTTCCACCCAAATGGCCATGTATCTTTTGCAACAATCACAGCTAATACAGAGGCAAGCACAACAACACATTCAGATCTATTACAGCTAAGAACGAACCCATCATGGCACGACGGTGCGGCTGAACAAGACACACTTACGGCAAGAGTGTGTTGTCCAGCCGCCCGCCGTGCAGCAACGGAGGCGCTAGCTCACGGCAGTAGTCGGCGTTGTGGAGGAACAAGCAAATACAGAGGCAAGCACAACAACACATTCAGATCGATCTATTACAGGATAACAAGCTAACGAGCCCTTCATGGCACAACCGTGCGGCTGAACAAGACACACTTACGACACTTACGGCAAGAGTGTGTTGTCCAGCTGTCGGCCATGCCGTGACGGAGGCGCTAGCTCACAGCGGAGGGGAATCTAGCTAGTGGATGAACTCACGCGTGACTAATACCGGTGGAAAGGTTGATGAGAAGTTATTAATAAGGGCCGAGCCGTGGGAGGAACTGGTGCCAGCCATTCGATGTGGAGAGAATGGACGGGTGAGATCGAAATCCTGGGTATACACCAATTATTGGTAACATTTGCTTATCACAGACGGTTATTTACACGAACCGTCTGTGATGCATACTATCACAGACGGTTCATGTTAATAACTGTCTGTGATTGTGCTTATCACAGACGGTTCGTTAATAGAACCGCCTGTGATAGACCTTCACAGACGTTTTATACCACAAATCGTCTGTGATACTTGATAAAAAGTGCAAAAAAATATTCCCAGATTCTTCGGTGAGCAGCCGACATAGCCGACTTCTTCGCTGAGCGACTATCAATCTGCTTCTTCCCACATCTTTTCTTCATCTCTGGTCTCTGGATCACGTACGCCAGTAGCGATGATTCAGCTAACTGAATCATCGCTACTGACGTACGTGATCCAGAGACCAGAGATGAAGAAAAGAAGTGGGAAGAAGCAGATGGATAGTTGCTCAACGAAGAAGTCGACTATGTCGGCTGCTCACCGAAGAATCTGGGAATGTCTTTTTTTTGAACTTTTGTTTTGAAATTGCCTTGAATTTTGTAGGAAAAAGAAGGATTGTCGGAGTGGACATCACATCTCGGCAGTAGTCGGCATCGTCGAGGAACATGCAAATACAGAGGCAAGCACGACAACACATTTAGATCTATTACAGGATAACAAGCTAGTGAACTCTTCATGGAACGACGGTGCGGGTGAACAAGACACACTTACCACACTTACAGCCATATATGCTCACAGTGGATGAACTCACGCGTGACTAGTACCGGTGGAAAGGTAGATGGGGCGTTATTTATAAGGCTGCCTGCCATTCGATGTGGAGAGAATGGATGGGTGAGATTGAAATCCTGGGTATACGCCAATTATTGGTGACACGTGATTATCACACGCCAATTATTGGTGATATGTGATTATCACAGACAGTTATTAACGCGAACCGTGTGTGATAATAAATATCACAGATGGTTCTTAATACGACCCGTCTGTGATGTTTCAGTTATCACAGACGGTTCTTAATACGAGCCGTCTGTGATGTTTCAGTTATCACAGACGGTTCTTAATACGAGCCGTCTATGATATTAATATCAGACGAACGGTCTGTGATATTAATATCAGAATATGAACGGTTTGTGATGTTAATAGCAGAGATGGTTTGAAATACGAAGCGTCTGCGTTAATGCTTAAATATGCGTGCCCTAATCCTGCTCTTCTACACACTATGCTCTCCCTGATCATAATAGCAGAGATGGTTTGAAATACGAAGTGTCTGCATGCGTTAATGCTTATATATGCGCGCCCTAATCCTTCTACACACTATGCTCTCCCTGATCATCTTCTTCATCACCAGATTTCTCAATAATGACATCTAAAATTCTTTTGATCTCCTTCCTCTCATCTATCCATCATGAGTTGTTCGGACGCAACCTTACACAGGCGGCCAAAAATTTACGTCTGGAGCAGCTCCTCCGCTCACGCCCTGCTCTCCTTCCTCGACTCGCTTCCATCCGTCAGCTGGACCTCATCATCCGCCGTCGACGGAGGTGTCTCATTGCTACTCAGGATAGGGAAACCGCCCTAAGCCTCGTTCTTCTCTACAATATGCGCAAAGCGGAGGAAGATCTTGCGGCACTGCAGACACACTTGGATAAACTTGCCGATCAAGCAGATTAGGCCGATAATGCGGAAGCGCATCTTGACATCCTGTTTCAGATTATGGAACATGGTAATGATCATTTGCCCATGCTTGAGGAGGAAGTCGAGAAGGCAAGGGCAATCTTGATGGCATTCGAGAACACAGCGGTTGATCCTCCAACTCTAGAAGTCGACGAAGAAGCATATAAAGCCCAGAAGATTCAAATCTGGGAATGTCTTTTTATTGCACTTTTGTAATAAAATTACCTTGAATTTGACTCTCATCTCTATAGATTCTGTAGTTTAAACGATACCACAGACGGTTCGTATTACTAACCGTCTGTGAAATTTCACAGACGGTTAGTAATACGAACCATCTGTGTTCTATAAAATTATCACAGATGGTTCCAGTTAATAACCGTTTGTGATATTTTCACAGACGGTTATTAACAGAAACCGTCTGTGATAATTTTAGACATCACAGACGGTTCGTGTTAATAACCGTCTGTGAAGTTTCACAGACGGTTAGTAACACGAACCGTCTGTGATGTCTCATTTATCACAGACCGTTCGTGTTAATAACCGTCTGTGAAAATATCACCGACGGTTGCCAGTATAAACCGTCTGTGACAGTTTAATCATAGACGGTTCCGTAAGAACTGTCTGTGATGTAGCCGTCCAGTATAGCCTCTTCTGTAGTAGTGGATACTGCACTGATTAGGACAGATATACCACAGCAATCATCGTTTGCTTGAGTTGGTTATTTTCGGCTGCGTCAGATGTAGCTACGACTAATAATTTTTAATCTTAGTATAAATGTTTGTGCGCACAAGTGAACCGAACATCAAGCTTAAAAAAACTATCTTGACAAATCATTTTATAAAAACGAAAAAAATTGTTCTATTTATTTTCTAAAAAAAATTATAAACAATAAATTGAATAGAGTCCACCCATAATCATAAACATAATCATAAATCGAATAGAACCCACGCATAATCGATCCATAGGCTTTCAAAAATGCCATGATGGATAGGCCTTCAAAATTCCACCTTATCAAATCACCAGCGTCTTAAGACGCAAAAAACTCAAGCTTCTGTCACACTCACACTCAATGGTACGACGGCCGTACAAGAGCTCAAGGAGAACCACACCAGTCTCCATATTTTATCAAACCCAGAACATACTCAGGAGCAGCCTGTTTTTCCCAACTTTTTGCTACTTGGTACCAAAAAGAAGGGCTCGATCTCCAGAGTTTTTTTTTCAGGGACGACGATACGAACACACCAAGATGACGACGCAGCTGAATGGTTTTTCAGTGCCTGACGCCGGTGAAGGGGAGAGACACCCCGTACTTGTTGCAGCACTCCACGGCGTCCTTGTCCCTGATGCTGCCCCCGGGCTCGGCGATCATCCCCGATGCCATTTTGGCACGTTTCTTCAACAGCGTCGTTCCAAGCTGTTATTATGTCCAGTGGCGGACCAGGATTTGAATCCAGGTTATGCCTAACTAAAAAATTATTATCCAATGTGGTATAATCTAATACAAAAATTCGGTAAACGGTTCGGTAAAAAATATAATATATCTAAAAGATCTCATAATACCTTAAATTCAACAAATAAGTTCGAACCAACTCGGAACCTAACACCCTAATGAAGGTGCAGTCCGTGTGATGAGCAACTGCACGAGCAAGTAATGTTTTTCCTGTACCCGGAGGCCCATAAAGGAGGACACCCTGAAAAAGGAGGGGTTAATATTTTCCACTGAATGATGACTCCACTCAACTGATGTCAAACAAAGTGCAAACTGGTAAACAAGTTCTAACCTTTGGTTGGGCAATTCCAAGACTCTCAAACAGCTCAGGATGCTTAATGGGAAGCTCAATCACCTGAAAATTGAGTTGTTAAGCCAGAGAGCTAACAAGTAACAATACAACAAAATGTACTGTGCATTAAGTTCTTTACAAACCTCTTTGATCTCTTTAATTTGCTGATCAAGACCACCAATCATATCATAGGTAGAATCAGGAACCTTCTCAACCTTCATAAGATTAACCAACGGATCGACTTTGCTGGGCAGGATAAGATGAAGCATATAGCTGTCATTTTTAAGAGCAACTCTTGTTGAAGGCGTGATCTTCGTAATGTCGATACTTTTATCAAGATCTACAACGTATTTGCCTTCTGGATGCACCTGAAAGATTGTAATTAACCAGTTAATTACAATAGGACAACTGGGAACTCAACACTCCCATTCAAGAGTTTCAGGTCAATTCACCACGAAGCCAGAAATTTCATATAAAAATTGTAATATCAAGACTCTCATGACAACATAATCCTGGCGGCCTGGTGGCCAGCCCAGCGCCGGTGCCGCCCTCGCGCCCTGGCGGCCTGGGCGCCTGGCCGAGCCCGCGGAGGGAGCCTGGCGGTCGGCGGAGGCGGAGGCGGAGGCGGAGGGAGCCTAGCGGTCGGCGGAGGCGGAGGAAGCCTGGCGGAGGCGGAGGGCGCCTGGCGGAGTGGCGGAGCAGCGGAGGCGGAGGGCGCCTGGCGGAGTGGCGGAGCAGCGCAGGCGGATGTGGCGGAGGCGGATGGGCGCCTGGGGACTCGGGGGCGTGGGTTTGGGCACGGGAGTTTTTGGGCCAAATTACACTATTGCAGGGTAGTCCTGGGCCTATATGGACTACCTGCTGGGCCCGCCCCTGATTATGTCCGACGACAAAGTTCAGTTAATGGTTGCGAGGGTATAATGCAATTAATTAATCTTGAAACAATCGTTAAGTACAACTGTTTTTTTAGATATATGTATTCATGGTTGGACCAGTTAATGGTTGCAAGGGTTTCATGTCAAAGCAAGTAAACAGGAATCCAACGACTACTGATCAGCAGTTCAGCAACACAGGCTATCTCGTGAGGAACCTTGATTAGTAGTGCAATTCACGTTTACTTACACATGGCGTGGTTGAATTGACTAGATTTTAAGTGCTTGAGTAATGCTATTGTTAGACCATATGGATAAGTCGTGAATACAGTGATGACGAATAATTGACATTAGAATTATGTAGGAATTTGTGTTTGTGAAAGTTTCGATCGGTACTCTTTTGCAAAACTAGAATCTGCATTTCAATCATGGAAGATCGACCACGGCAGAACGACCATGGCAGGTAATCGGTCGGCTTCAACCACGATTAGTGAACCTGTCGTAAGCACAGTAAACCGGTTGTATGCTACAAGGAACCGATCGTGAGCTACAGTGAACCGGTCATGTGCAATAGTGAACCGGTCTTAAACGAGAATTAACTAGTCAGTGATCGGAGCTACAATACCTGGTTGGTACTCGGTAGTTATTGGCTTTACTGGTCAGTAGTCAAAAACTTTGCAATAGATAGTCGTAGACTTTGCTGGTCGTACCAATGAGAATGAGAATAAGAAGACAGTTCTTTTTATATGCATGTCCCTCTAGCCATCTCTTATACTTTCGCTGCGAGTGAATTCTCCTCATAAGTTTGTCAGCTATATGTTGTTAGTTCTTCATCTGTCTTATGCTGGTTGGGTATAGTGCTGACCTTTGCATGTCGGCAAAGTAGAGAATAAAGAGCAAATGTGCCACATGTGAATAAAGATTCACATGTTGTCAGCTGAAAATTGTGCAAATTGCAAACAAAATATGCAGCTGATCGAAGGAGAAGGGTAACTGTTGTCAGAGCACAAAGTAAAATAAACTCAGGACTTCGCCTTTTATAGAAATTCATGTTTAGTAGAGTGCTGTTTAGGAATCACTCTGGCATCTCATTAAAATCCTGTTGATAGAAATTCCATCACTAGAACAATTTTGTGTTATGAGATTCGGCCAGTGCCAACCAAACCAAATGGTAAAATTGCAGAATCTTTGCATTTGCCCATACTAAACACCACTAGATTTGCAAATGCTTAAACGCAATTGTTGATATTTCTTGCAAATACCAAACAAATCATAAAAATCAGCAAACAGGGTTATCTTTATAAGAATGTGATATCTCACCTTGACCATTATCATTTGCCTGCAAGACAACAAAAACATACTTCATCAGAGGAATGAGAGTGAGGGTGTCAATATGTCGGGACCGGATTTCTGAATCCAAACTCTCTGTGTATTACCGCACTAGTCCCAGATCAAAGTTAATGCATACAATCAACAATGATGATTACATAATCAATATCGCTTTATTACAATAATAAAGAGTACAAGCCTTATAGCCACTTTATTACAACTGATGTTACAAGACCTCTTAAACTTACAAAACACAACAAAGCCACTAACAATTAACTAGGGAAGCACACTTAACTCCGGGTGTCCTTCATTGTAGCCAAGCGTGAAGTAGTCGTAGTCTCCTTCTTGATCTTCATAATCCTCTGAGATTTGTTTGAGTGTAGTATGTGAGTACATAGAGTACTCTGCAAGTCTTGGGAAAAATACAGTATATGTAGCTTAACAAAGAAAGGATAATATAGTTTTTTTTGCACAAATCAGCATTTTATTTCAATTACCATTATATATTTTCGAAAGCATAACTTTAACAAAGTAATTACAATAATTGAAACTAGATTAAATTTTCTAATGAAGGTTCTAACCACCAACACTAGTAGACATGTTCTAACCGCTAAGGTTCAGGACTACGGGTTCCATCCACCTGCACTGGCTCTATCCGTCAGAACACACTTCTGAGAGTTCCAACTACTTCTAAGTTCTCAAAACTTTTACTTTAAAACCAAAAGCAAGATCTACCATATGAAAACACACTTTACCCATCCTTGACCATGAGCATAACTATTTGAATAGTTTTACACTCTGCAGAGGTTGTATAGTTTTACCCATAAGAGATAATCAACTTATCATGTCGGCCAATACACGATTCTTTATACGTGCGACTAAGTGATTATCACAAGACCTTTACAATGCGCCAGCTCAACTAGACTCTGTCCACTAAGGTTTTACCGCTGAAGGGTTCCATCCACCCAGTCAGAAGCCCCCCTCTTGCGCCATGTGGGACAACTATCTCCATTTGACACCCACTCATACCACTAGTGGATTCTAAGTTAAGCCATTGCAAATTAATTAGTTAGGTCGTACCCATATAGATTTGTGGTTGTATGGTAGTGCTCAGTTAGAACAATCACAAGCGTCAGTCCTTAATTGACTAGGGCAGAACATTCACCATACAAGATCACGTGCTCCATCTATACCAACCCAATCTTACCATCCGCCCAAGTCTAACATCATTTTTACTATTATAGTTTACTTTAGAAACAATGGCAATACCTATTGTCACAAAGTTATCAGAATAAAATATTTAAAGCATATGATATCAACTTTTCCACCCGTAGGGTTATATTGACCGAATAGTTTGTCTAAGCAATTATACCATTCTAAGAATTATCAAACATTTATTTAATATCAATTCCGAGAAAGGATTTCTAAGGATGACAAAGGTACATGGTTGTCAACATCAAATGAGGGTATAACAATATCAGATTAACTAACAACTTTAAGACATAAGTTATCATTTTATATGAAATAGCAATGAATTTAAATTTAAAATAACAAAAATATAAAATATATACTGTTACATTATGATTTTAAATGAATTTAGAAACTCGAATCACTGGATTCAAAGTTTAGAGAACGGAGAACGAGTGATTCGGTGATCAAATGGAACGAAAATTCCAAAATGAGGAATATTATTTGGAATCTTATTTTTGCTGGATTTTAGGAATTATTTGGGAGTATGATGCACTACTATAGAAATACTATTAGTAGACGCCAAATCATAGACGGTTTGATAAAACTGTTTGTGACTGACACTATCACAGACGGTTTTAATTTGGACACCGTCTGTGTTGATGTTGTCGGGAAAAACAAGTATCACAGATGGTTCTTACCGATGAACCGTCTATGATACTGGAATATCATAGACGGTTTTTATTTAAAACCAATTGTGATAATCTGGAATTATCATAGACGGTTTTTTTATTAAAAACCGTTTGTGATAATCCTACTACATATTTATTGCGTCGCTCAGAACCGCATCTTTCGATCTAGATCTAGCTGGTGCTACACTCTGTCTTCATTTCGCTCAGGAGGCAAGCTAGGTGATTTCAGGCCAGTTAATTTGGTGGGAGGAGGCAGAGATAGAGTTTTGAAGATTCATACGTTCCTGGTTTCCGTAGATATGGTTAGTAATGAAATTTATTTTTCTTTGCATTACAATTTAGATCTAAGTTTTGGTGAGTGTTATTGAAGATGGTTTGCATCTACTTGACCATACATGATCAGTTCCCGTCATGTGGGAGGCCAAATTTGTCAAAATTGTTGGTTATATACCTTCAACGATCGCTGGGGAAATAGCTGTTGTGTTTATAATATGAACTAAGCTAGCAAAGCCTCAATGCATGTGGTATATATGTAGTAATAATTAATTAATTAATTTAATTTTTAATACTATGTTGGTATATATATATATATATGCATAACGTAGGACCGTGTATGCTGCGAACCGTGTGAGTGAAGAGTATATTAATGGTGTGTCTACTTTTACAAGAGCTGCCAAGGAAGATATGTTGAATAAAGGGGTGGAATATATGTACTGTCCATGCACTGACTGCGAGAATTTAAAGATGTTTAAGAACCGAGAGTAGATTGAAGCGCACTTGATTCGGATGGGTTTCAAAAAGGGTTATACATGTTGGACCAGTGATGGCGAAGTCAATGATATGCCACTGGATGACATCGCCGATGAAGTGAATGATATGCCGCCGGATGATGCGATTTTTGTTCGGATTCGGATAGGTTGCACGATGACAATCTGGATCAGATGCTTCGCGATGTAGAAGAGAACCATGATAAGAGAGAGTATGTTAAATTCCGGGGCTTGATGGAGGACTCAAAGAAACCTTTGTTCACGTGCTGCAGGTCAAAGTACACGAGGTTGTCGGCAGTGCTTGAACTGTTGAAATTGAAGGCAAGTAACGGTTGGTCCGACAAGAGTTTCACGGTGTTGCTAGGTCTTTTAGCGGACATGCTTCCGGAGGGAAATGAGTTGCCTAAAACCACGTATAAAGCCAAGAAGGTTCTTTGTCCATTGGGAATGGAAGTAGAAAGAATACACGCATGTCCAAACGACTGTATCCTCTACCGTAAAGAGTATGCAAACATGCATGTATGTCCGATGTATAACGCATCCCGATACAAACGTAACAATCTATTAGATGACAGCAAGGGAACAGAGGTGAAGAAAGGACCTCCTGCTAAGGTGGCATGGTATTTTCCTATAATTCCCCATTTGAAATGGTTTTTTGCAAATCCAAAGGAGGCAAAACTGCTGCATTGGTACTCGGAGGAGCGCAAGAAGGATGGAATGCTAAGACACCTTGCTGATTCCGCCTAGTGGAGAAACATCGATAGAAGTTTTGCAGACTTTGGTGCAGAACCAAGAAATATAAGGTTTGGACTGAGTATAGATGGAATGAATCCTTTCAGTAGCATGAGCAACTGACATAGCACTTGGCCCGTGACTCTCTACATCTATAACCTTTCTCCTTGGTTGTGTATGAAGCGAAATTATATTTTGCTGTCGATACTTATCCAAGGGCCAAAGCAACCTGGGAATGATATGGATGTGTACCTAGCACCATTGGTGGAAGATCTAAAAGTACTGTGAAACAAAGGGGTACAGATATGGGATGCATACAAACGAGAGAATTTCACTTTGCGCTCCTTATTGTTCTGCACCATAAATGATTATCCTACCCTTCGTAACCTGTCGGGCCAGAGTACAAAAGGTGCCAAAGCGTGTACTCACTGTTTAGATGGTACCGAGAGTGTGTGGTTGAAACACTCACGTAAAACCATGTACATGCGTCACCACCGATTCCTTCGGAGGGCTCACCCATACCGCAAGATGAAGAAACAATTTGATGGAGAGAAGGAGGATGGTTCAGCTCCAAGGCATTTAAGCGAAAAAGTGGTTTATAATATGGTTAAGGATTTAGATGTTATCCTCGGAAAGGGATGTAAATTGTGGGCTCATGAGAAGAACATGTAGAAGAAGAGATCAATATTTTTGGGACTTATCTTATTGGGAGTACCTAGATGTTTGACACTTCATCGACGTCATGCATGTAGAAAAGAATGTATGTGACAGCTTGATTGGTCTCTTATCGAACATTCGTGATACGCATGGCTTGACTTGGCTAATATGGACATCAGGCCTGAATTAGCACCGACAAAAATAGATAATGGAAGAACCTACCTTCCTCCCGCATGTTACACTCTGTTCAAGGCTAAGATAACAAAACTGTGCCAGTGCTTGCATGGTGTCAAAGTTCTATCTGGTTACTCCGGCAACATCAAGAAAATTGTTTCGATGCAAGATTTGAAGTTAAATGGCATAAAGTCTCATGATTGTCATGTGATGATGACATAGATGCTCCCTATTGCAATTAGAAATATTTTACCGATCGAAGTCCGAGAGTCATGAGGCTATGTTATTTCTTTAACACAATTGCTCAGAAGGTTATCGATCCCGAAGGACTAGATGCTCTGCAGGACGAGGTGATGATGAATCTATGTCATCTTGAGATGTATTTCCCTCCTTCGTTTTTCGATATCATGGTCCATCTCATTGTTCACGTTGTGTGAGAGATAAAAATGTGTGGGCATGTATTCCTACGTAGCATGTACCCATTTGAGAGGTTCATTCGAATTCTCAAGTCCTATGTACGAAATTGATCTTGGCCGGAGGGCAGCATCATCGAAGGTTATGCAAGCGAAGTGGTCATTGAGTTTTGTGTTGATTATATGGCTCAGATTCAATCGATAGGTGTGCCTCAATCTCGTCATGAGGGGAGGCTAAAAGGTATCAGAACTATCGGAAGGAAAGTAATCACTCTAGATATGGCCGCGTATGCTTAAGCCCATTTCACAATCTTACAACACATGACTGGAGTGGCGCCTTATGTTGACCAGCACAAGGATGTGCTTCGGCAATAGAATCTGAAGCGGCTGGATGTTTGGATCATGAGGCAACACAATAGTCGGTTCAACCAATGGTTGAAGGAGCAAATCGCTAGGAGCTCGCCAAGTGAGATGCTAACATGGTTAGCAAAAGGGCCAACATTTACAGTTGTGACATGGCAAGGATATGATATAAATAGGTACACATTCTATACACAGGCTTAGGATGTAAAGAGCACTAACCAGAATAGTGATGTCTGCATAGATGCACTCAGTACTGATGGGTTGAGAAACTCGTACTATGGGTTCATAGAAGAGATTTGGGAGCTCGATTACGTGGTTTTCAAGATCATCTTATTTCGGTGCCGTTGGGTGCATCTTTCACAGGTGAAGGTTGACAAGTATGGTGTCACTACCGTGGACCTCCAACGTGTGCGATACAAAGACGAACCATTTGTACTCGGTAACCAAGTTGTTCAAGTTTTCTGTGTAACCGATCTGGCAAATAAGAAGCGCCAAGTAGTTCTTCATGGAAAAAGGAGAATTGTCGGAGTAGAGAATGTAGTGGATGATGACGAATACAATCAATTTGATGAGTTACCTCCTTTTGAAAATGGCATAAGAGTCGACGACGAACAACGTGACGAAACTAGTTACATAGCATTGATCATCATGAAGGGCTAATTTTTAAAGGAAATAAGCAAATGGAATGAGAAAGTGCGATATATATGTGAGCATTTGCATTTATGTATATAACAATGCATGTATGTGATGTATATGTGGGCATTTGTATTTATGTATATAACAATGCATGTGTGTGATGTATTTGTAAATTTTCATTTATGTATATATCAATGCATATGTGTGATGTATTTGTGAATTTGCATTTATATATATGTGAAAATGTGTGATATATAGGTGAATTTTGAGAATGAGTGTCATACATATGTATCTCTATGTTCATTGGGCTGCTATAAAGAAATACTGATAATTGGTCTTATTACAATGCCTGTTGGTTGGTGTAGAGTTATTCATTGCGCTGTTGTAAATAAATATTGATAATTGGTTGGTGTAGGTAATAACTCCAGTGTGAGGCAGGAAAGGACTTAATACAGACGGTTCTAGTTTAGAACCGTCTGTAATAATACTTCCTATATATACCCTCAAGCTAGGGTTTTGTGCGTACGCTACATTTATAGATCTACATATCGTTTCGCCGCTCTCGATCCCGATCTAGCCCGTCGCTATCTCCTTCTCGGATCTTCCTCCTTCTCTCGTCCACGTCGTCGCCGCCGCCTCCTCGGACCTCTGTCCCCAGTCGCCGTCGACCCCTGTCCATGCCGTTGCCGTCGCCGCAATATTCTCTCCCCTTTTACTTCTTTCCTCCATACATTTCTCCTTTTATCTTGTGCGTGTCCCTTGGACATTAATGGATATGGTTGAACATGGCCGTTCTTTCTTTCTTTTCCTCCACTGCACATAGTCACGTATCTGAACTCTATGATTAACTTGCATAATCTTCAAATGTTCAACATGGTCGTAACATAATGCCTTTCAAGTAGGCATTCTAAAATTGGTACCTAGAATTCTTAGTTTCTTAAAAATTTGTTACTTAGCATTAGATGGATAGACGATAAAATTAGCTGCACAAAAAGACCAGCAAATTACTCAAGGAGATAGCAGCCACTGATTTCTCCTTTGGTTTCATCGTATTTATTTATTTATGATCTTAGGAGTATCCATTTTAAAGTATTTATCCATGAGAGAACTAAGAGTGTAGTTATTGTATTGTTTTCACTCTCTACCCTCACTTAAATATTTTAAAAGAGATTAAATAGTTGTGATAGATCATTTAATAGAGGTATGCTCTTGTATAAATGACTTGGAAGAATTACATGTTTATATGCAATTTAGGTCATTTATATACTGTTTAAAATGTGCTTTAATATTGCTTAATTATACCGGTTGATTATTGTGAAAAGAGATGCTTGTGGGAACTGTCATATGCTCTATGAAGTAACTGGTCTTGTACTGAGATTGGATCACAAATCTTGAGCTCTAGATTAGTAGTCCTTTCAGTTTTGCTAGAGTAGTCAGAATTCTGTGCAGTCTGTGATCACCTGTTTAGTAGATTAGTAGTCCTTTCGGTTTTGCTAGATTAGTAGTTCATGTTGTAGATTCAAGGTTTGAAGCTACGAATTCACATTTCTTAGAGCTCAAGGTTTGGTTCACATTTGACAGATTCAATCAGTGAAGAGTATAAGACCGTAGTAGTGGAACGACCAAGATTAAAATCTTAGAGCTACTAATTCATATTTCTTAGAGCTCAAGGTTTGATTAAAATCTTGTATAACCCTACATCTGAGAGCAACTAAAACCACTCTAATATGCTGATTTTAGCCTTTTTTGTCTGGCTACTTTTGATGGCAGCATGTTACTTCAATGATCTATGTCTCAAATCTGAATATATGCTGGTTTTAGACTATTGCGTGATATATTGTTTAGATGGCCTAATATTTCCACCTGTTTATATCTTGAAGAAGTCATCTTTATATCCAACATGTCATCCGCGCATTCTTCAACATCATCACCGGATACGTCCGCTCCAAAATCAAAACGCTAAGGAAGAGGACTGTTGAAAAAGCTTGAGGGCCGA
The DNA here is from genome assembly GCA_017311315.1 of Dendrocalamus latiflorus. Lineage (NCBI taxonomy): Eukaryota > Viridiplantae > Streptophyta > Magnoliopsida > Poales > Poaceae > Dendrocalamus > Dendrocalamus latiflorus. The sequence goes on from CM029623.1 coordinate 26,030,946, forward strand.
TTTACCATCACAGAGGTCGATGGATCTGGGACCCCTCTCCTTCCTCACCGAGCAGCATGCGCATTTCGAAGAATGATCGGAATAGTTGCACGAGAACGAATTGAGATCACATTCGATTCGTGGAAGACCGTTACTGGGATTCGGAAACATAAGCTGCTGACAGAAATATTTGCATGCCTTGCTAATGGTGTGCAAAGCATGGAAGAACTTCAAGAGTGTGCTTGTCAAGAACTTCGTGAAGAAGGATCTAACGTTCTTTCATAAATACCCATTCCCGCAACCACAATGGGAAGAGTTTAAGGCGATGAAGGCGAGCGAAGATTTTAGAAGTGCAAGTGCGGCACACAAGGCCGTCCAGGCAAAAAACACACACCCCCACAGACTTGGCACAGCTAGGTATGCGGGCAAAATCCCACAGTGGAGGCGGGAGGATGAACAGGCAATCCCGCGAGACATCGCCCCGCCATTTGCCACGATCTCGGATGAGCACACTCGAAATTGGATTAGAGCGAGGTCATCTACGACGACATCAGGGGACGTCTCCTTCTGAAACCCTGCAGACCAAGAAGTGTCCCACCCCTAGTAAGATATCGATCGAACTACGTAGCTTGTAATTACTTCACAACTTCATAGGAAGTGAAATGACATGTCGTGCTCTTACAGGAAGCGCTGAGTGTTGAATCTTCCTAGGGATCATTACAGGGAACAAGGGAGAAAGATACACTCTCCGTGGCCATGGGAAACAAGGAGCACCCGGGTCGTATGAGAGGCCTTGGGCTTTATGTTCCTTGGAAACATGGTTTCCAAGATGACTCCGAATTGTATCGGAGTAGGAAGAGAATCAAAGACGAGCGTGAGGCACGGCTTCGAGAGGAGATCAAGGCATCTCTTAGAGAGGAGCTGGCTGATTATGTCAGAGATGAGATGCGAAGATTTACAGAAAATCAGCAGGCCGCCGCCGCCGCTCCTGTGCTAGCTAGCCCACCCAACCGTCCTAGTAGTTGCGCGTCCAATCCATATCCTGATAATAATTATTATATCTGGAATGCTCGATCCGTTGATAGGCCTATTGGAGTAGCTAATTTTATATCGTTATGTAGGAGGCTACGAAGTGCATGCTCCAAGTGAGATATGCCTCCGTTCTCTTGTGTGCTGCTTGAGGCCAGGCATATCCGTCTGTTCACGGGGCCATGGTGCACCGTATACCTGTAGCACCAGGCTTCAAAAAAGTTCATGTGGATGGTGTGCATGCCAATTTCGAGGTCGTCTCACTACCGAAGCCCCCCAACGACAAAGTCGTGACTCTAGGGCAAGCCATTGGAACATTCATCTAGTGGCCCAAAAGTGACATCTGCCTGGAGGCTTCTTCACCGGTGGCAGGTCCACAAGGGCAGTCTGAACCAGAGCTACATGCACTGGCACTATCTCCACAATGCCTATCTCCACCGCTACCTGCACCGGTGCCAAGTCCACGGGTGCTATTCCTGGTGAAGCAACTTCCACCGGTGGTACCTTTAAAGTCGACTACCGTGAAGTCGACCTACAAGCGAGGCAGGGCCAAACCAAAAAAGACAGATGATATCCCTTACCTGCCATTGGCCCAAAAATTCGTGCTAGACGAGCCGATGATAGTCCTAGAAGAGCTCTTCCTAACCCTAGGATTTGGTTGCCAGAGATTACACTCTTAGTATATGGAACAGGCTAATAAGCCACTGGCAGAATGACGCTCAGGTATCATTGTCAAATTCAGGCTGGATCATTTGCAGCACAACATTCATGAATGTGTCTTCGTGGTGACTTTTGATGATTTATTTGATTTTTTCAATCTCAACGCTCTCGACGCCTCACTCGTTCGATGATGGACGCTGTAAGTGTGTACAATCACAGTCTCCGTTCATGTAATACCGATATATGTCATATAATACCGATATAAAAGCAAAAAATTATATATGACATATATCAGTATTACATGAACGGAGACTGTGATTGTACATACTTACAGCGTCCAGCATCGAACGAGTGAGGCGTCGAGAGCATCGAGTGTGAAAAGTTGAAATAAATCCTCAAAGGTTACCGCAAAAACACAATCATGAATGTTGTGCTGCAAATGATCCGGCCTGAATTTGACAGTGATACCTGAGCGTCGTTCTGCCTCTGGCTTATTGGACTGTTCCATGTACCAAGCGTGTAATCTTTGGCAACCAAATCCTAGGGTTATGAGGCGCTCTTCTGGGACGATCATCGGCTCGCCTAGCACAAATTTGCAGGCCAATGGCATGTAGGGGATATCATCATCTGTCTTCTTTGGTTTGCCCCTGCCTCACTTGTAGGTTGACTTCACGGTAATCGACTGTAAAGATACCACCGGTGGAAGTTGCTTCACCGGGAATAACACCCGTGGACATGGCACCGGTGCAGGTAGCGGTGGAGATAGGCATTGTGGAGATGGCACCAGTGCATGTAGCTCTGGTTCAGACTGCCCTTGTAGACCTGCCACCGGTGAAGAAGCCTCCAGGCAAATGTTGCTTTTGGGCCACTGGATGAATGTACTAATGGCTTGCCCTAGAGTCACGATCTCGCCGTTAAGAGGCTTCGGTAGTGCGATGACCTCAAAATTGGCATGCACACCATCCACATGAACTTTTCCAAAGCCTGGTGCTAAAGGTGTACGGTGCACCATGGCCCCGCGAGCAGATGGATATGCCTGGCCCCAAGCAGCGCACAAGGGAACGGAGGCTAATCTCACTTGGAGCATGCACTTCGTAGCCTCCTACATAACGATACAAAATTAGCTACTCCAATAGGCCTATCAATGGATTGAGCATTCTAGAGATAATAATTATTACTAGGATGTTGTCCACAGGAAATCTGGCCTCGCTCTCCGTCGTAGGATTGGACGTGCAACTACTCGGACGGTTGGGCGGGCTAGCTAGCACAGGAGCGGCGGCGGTGGCCTGCTGATTTTCTGTAAATCTCCACATCTCATCTCTGACATAATCAACCAGCTCCTCTCTAAGAGGTGCCTTGATCTCTTCTCTAGCCGTACCTCACGCTCGGCTTTGGTTCTCTTCCTACTCCGATACAATTCGGAGTCATCTTGGAAACCATATTTCTATGGAACGTAATGCCCAAGGCCTCTCGTACGACCCGGGTGCTCCTTGTTTCCCAGGGCCGCGGAGAATATATCTTTCTCCCTTGTTCCCTGTAATGATCCCTGGGAAGATTCAACACCCAGCGCTTCCTGCAAGAGCATGACATGTCATTTCACTTCCTACCAAGTTGTGGAGTAATTACAAGCTACGTAGTTCGATCGATACCTTACCAGGCAGTGGGACACTTCCTGGTCTGCAGGGTTTCGAAAGGAGACATCCCCCGATGATGTTGTAGATGACCTTGCTCTAATCCAATTTCGAGCGTGGTCATTCGGGATATTGGCAAATGGCGGGGCGGTGTCCTGTAGGATTGCCTGTTTGTCCTCCCTCCTCTACTGCGGGATTTTACCCACATACCCAGCTGTGCCAAGTCTGTGGGGGTGTGTTTTTTGCCTGGAGGGTCTTGTGCGCCGCACTTGCACTTTTAAAATCTTCGATCGTCTTCATCGTCTTGAACTCTTCCCATTGTAGTTTCAAGAATGGGTATTTATGAAAGGGCGTTTCATCCTTCTCCACGTGGTTCTTGACAAGTGTGCTCTTGAAGTTCTTCCATGCTTTGCACACCGCTAGCAAGGGATGTCGTTGCATGACGTCTTGGTGTTTTTCTAGAATCTCGAACGATGCAAAAATTTCTGTCAGCACCTCACGTTTCTGAGTCCCAGTCACGCTCTTCCACGAATCGAATGTGATCTCAATTCGTTCTTGTGCAACTATTCCAATCATTCTTCGGAATGCGCATACTGCTTGGCGAGGAAGGAGAGGGGTCCCAGATCCATCGACCTCTGTGATGGTAAATGGGCCCTCAGGCTTTTTCGATAGCGCTCTTCCTTGGCGTTTTGATTTTGGAGTGGACACATCCGGTGATGATGTTGAAGAATGTGCGGATGACATGTTGGATATAAAGATGACTTCTTCAAGATATAAATAGGTGGAAATATTAAGCCATCTAAACAACGTATCATGCAATAGTCTAAAACCAGCATATATTTAGCATGCTGCCATCAAAAGTAGCTAGACATAAAAGACTAAAATCAGCATGTTAGAGTGGTTTTAGTTGCTCTCAGATGTAAGGTTACACAAGATTTTAATCAAACCTTGAGCTCTAAGAAATGTGAATTAGTAGCTATAAGATTTTAATCTTGGCCGTCCCACTACTACGGTCTTAATCTCTTCACTGATTGAATCTGTCAAATGTGAACCAACCTTGAGCTCTAAGAAATGTGAATTAGTAGCTCCAAACCTTGAATCTACCACATGAACTACTAATCTAGCTAAACTGAAAGGACTACTAATCTACTAAACAAGTGATCACAGACTGCACAGAATTCTGACTACTCTAGCAAAACCGAAAGGATCGGACTACTAATCTAGAGCTCAAGATTTGTGATTCAATCTCAGTACAAGACCAGTTACTTCATAGAGCATATGACAGTTCCCACAAACATCTCTTTTCACAATACCTAGCTAGTAACAGCAGATCACAAAATGAACAGAGAAAATATATAGAAATGCTAGTCTCATATAAATCTTAACATGTATGACCACAATGAGCATAAGTTCAGTAAATTGAATTATTTTTAGAGCTCTCAGCAGGTTAGTTGCACAAGATATAATCTTGGCCATCTCCGCCATGACAAATCTAATCTTGATTATATATGACAGTTATAGATTAGATCTTGAGCTCAATTTAAACTTTCTATGTAACAAACTCTAACAGATCATGAAATAGCTTTCTGTTTAGAGCCGATCGAACACTCCAAAACAATCTAACACAGGATGACAGGACAATCTTTCTTCCAACCACAGAGAGTGCTAGAGAACTAACAGGATGACAGGGATCTAACACAGAGACCAAAAAATAACCACTGAACTGATCTAACACAGGGATCAGCAGGAACAAAATAGCCAAGTAATGACCAGAGAATGAACAATAGATGATTTAAAAGAAAGCTCAAGATCAATCTACCATCACATCCATATATAATCTCAGTTTAGAGTCAGTTCATCATAGAGCATGCAGTAAATAGAAAGCTCAAGATCAATCTACCATCCCATCCATATACGCACAGCAGAGGTGATATTCTAAACTACCTGAAGAAACTGAAACCGGCGATGAGCTCGGGGATGGCAAGGAATGATGAAATGTTGGCCTCCTGGCGACGGCATGGACAGGGGTCAACGGCAACTGGGGACGGAGGTCCGAGGAGGCGGCGGCAACAGCGTGGACGAGGGTCGCCGGCGACTAGGGATGGTGGTTTGAGACGACGGCGGTGACGGCGTGGACGGGGGTCGACGGCGATTGGGGACGGAGGTCCGAGGAGGCGGCGGCTGCGATGGCATGGACGAGGGTCGGTGGCGACTAGGGATGGAGGTCCGAGACGACGGCGGCAACGGCATGGACGGGGGTCGATGACGATTGAGGACAGAGGTACGAGGAGGCGGCGGCGGTGACGGCGTGGACGAGGGTCGATGGCGACTAGGGACGGAGGTCCGAGATGACGGCGGTGATGGCGTGGACGGGGGTCGACGGCGATTAGGGACGGAGGTCCGAGGAGGCAGCGGCGGCAACGGCGTGGACGAGGGTCGACGGCGACTAGGGACAGAGGTCAGAGATGGTGGCGGCGACGGTGTGGATGGGGGTCGACGGCGGCTGGTGACAGAGTTCCGAGGAGGAGGCGGCGACAGCGTGGACCCGACAAGGAGGGAGATCCGAGAAGGAGACGACGACAGGCTAGATCGAGAGAGCGGCGACGAGCTAGATCGGGAGGCGGCAACGGGCTAGATCTATAACTGCAAAGCACGGGAAAAATCCTAGCTTGGATATATATAGGATGGCTTATTACAGACGGTTCTAAACTAGAACCGTCTGTAATAAGCCCTTTCCTGCCACATAGTGGAGTTATTACCTACACCAACTAGCAGGCATTGTAATAAGACCAATTATCAGTTTTTCTTTACAAGCGCAATGAATAACTCTACACCAACCAGCAGGCACTATAATAAGACCAATTATCAGTATTTCTTTACAACAGCCCAATGAACATAGAAATACATATGTATGACACTCATTCTCAAAATTCACCTATATATCACACATTTTCACATATACATAAATGCAAATTCAGAAATACATCACACATGCATTGTTATATACAAAAAAAATGCAATTTCACATATACATCACATACATGCATTGTTATATACATAAATGCAAATGCCCCCATATATATCGCACTTTCTCATTCCACTTGCCTATTTCCTTTAAAAATTAGCCCTTCATGATGATCAATGCGTATGTAACTAGTTTCGTCACATTGTTCGTCGTCGACCCTTATGCCATTTTCAAAAGGAGGTAACTCGTCAAATTGATTATATTCGTCCTCGTCCACTACATTCTCTACTCCGACAATTCTTTTTTCCATGAAGAACTACATGGCACTTTTTATTTGCCAGATCGGTTACATAGAAAACTTGAACAACTTGGTTAGCGAGTATGAATGGTTCGTCTTTGTATCCGACATGTTGGAGGTCCACGGTAGTGACACCGTACTTGTCAACCTTCACCTGTGGGAGATGCACCCAATGGTACCAAAATAATGGGATCTTGAAAACCACGTAGTCGAACCACCTGTGGGAGTGTACCCATTTATGTCATATCCTTGCCATGTCACAACTGTAAATGTTGGCCCTTTTGCCAACCATGTCAGTATCTCACTGGGCGAGCTCCTAGCAATTTGTTCCTTCAACCATTGGTTGAACCGACTGTTGTGTTGCCTCATGATCCAAACATCTGGCTGCTCTGAATTCTGTTGCCGAAACACATCCTTGTGTTGGTCGACATATGGCGCCACTTCAGTCATGTGTTGTAAGACCGTGAAATGGGCTTGAGTATACGCGTCCATATCTGGAGTGATTGCTTTCCTTCCGATAGTTCTGATACTCTTCAGCCTCCCCTCATGACGAAGGAGGGAAATACATTTCAAGATGACATAGAGTCATCACCATCTCGTCCTGTAGAGCATCTAGTCCTTCGGGATCGATGATCTTCTGAGCAATTGTGTTAAAGAAATAACATAGCCTCGTGATTGTCTCTCGGACTTTGATCGGCAAAATATTTCTAATTGCAATAGGGAGCAGCTGTGTTATCAGCACATGACAATCATGAGACTTCATGCCATTTAACTTCAAATTTTGCATCGAAACAAGTTTTTCATATTGCCGGAGTAACCAGACGGAACTTTGACACCATGCAAGCACTAGCACAGTTCTGTTTTCTCGGCCTTGGACAGAGTGTAACACGCAGGGGGAAGGTATGTTTGTCCATTATCTGTTTTTGTCGGTGCTAACTTAGGCCTGATGTCCATATCAGCCAAGTCAAGCCGTGCGTTGATGCCGTCATTTGTTTTATCACGAATGTTCAGTAAGAGACCAATCAAGCTGTCACATACATTCTTTTCTACGTGCATGATGTCGATGTAGTGTCGAACATCTAGGTACTCCCAATAAGGTATGTCCCAAAAAATTGATCTCTTCTTCCAAGTGTTCTTCTCATGAGCCCTCAATTTATGTCCCTTTCCGAGGACAACATCTAAATCCTTAACCATATTATAAACCTCTTTTCCCCTTAAATGCCTTGGAGCTGAACTGTCTTACTTCTCTCCGTCAAATTATTTCTTCATCTTGCGGTATGGGTGAGCCCTCCGAAGGAACCGACGGTGACGCATGTAGACGGCTTTGCGTGAGTGTTTTAGCCACACACTCTCGGTACCATCTAAACAGTGAGTACAAGCTTTGGCACCTTTTGTACTCTAGCTCGACAGGTTAGCAAGGGCAGGATAATCATTTATGGTGCAGAACAATAAGGAGCGCAAAGTAAAATTCTCTCGTTTGTATGCATCCCATACCTGTACCCCTTCGTTCCACAGTATTTTTAGATCTTCCACCAACGGTGCTAGGTACACATCAATATCATTCCCAGGTTTCTTTGGCCCTTGGATAAGTATTGACAGCAAAATATACTTTCGCTTCATACACAACCAAGGAGGAAGGTTATAGATGCAGAGAGTCACGGGCCATGTGCTATGTCGGTTGCTCATGCAATTGAAAGGATTCATTCCATCTGTACTCAGTCCAAACCTTATATTCCTTGGTTCTGCACCGAAGTCTGCAAAACTCCTATCGATGTTTCTCCACTGGGTGGAATCAGCAAGGTGTCTTAGCATTCTATCCTTCTTGCGCTCCTCCGAGTGCCAACGCAGCAGTTTTGCCTACTTTGGATTTGCAAAAAACCTTTTCAAACGGGAAATTATAGGAAAATACCATGCCACCTTAGTAGGAGGTCCTTTCTTCACCTCTGTTCCCACGCCATCATCTAATTGATTGTTACGTTTGTATTGGGATGCGTTGCACACCAAACATACATACATTTTTGCATACTCTTTACGATAGAGGATATAGTCGTTCGGACATGCATGTATTCTTTCTACTTCTATTCCCAATAGATAAAGAACCTTCTTGGCTTTATACGTGGTTTTAGGCAACTCATTTCCCTTCGGAAGCATGTCCGCCAAAAGATCTAGCAGCGCCGTGAAACTCTTGTCAGACCAACCATTGCTTGCCTTCAATTTCAACAGTTCAAGCACGGCTGCAACCTCGTGTACTTTGACCTACAGCACGTGTACAAAGGTTTCTCCGAGTCCTCCATCAAGCCCCGGAATTTAGCAAACTCTCTCTCATCATAGTTCTCTTCTACATCGCAAAGCATCTGATCCAGATTGTCATCGTGCAACCTATCCGAATCCGAACAACAATCGACATCATCCGGCGGCATGTCATTCACTTCACCGATGATGTCATCCGGTGGCATATCATTCACTTCATCGGCGATGTCATCCGGCGGCATATAATTATTGACTTCGCCATGACTGGTCCAACACGTATAACCCTTTTTGAAACCCCTTCGAATTAAGTGCGTTTCAATTTGCTCTTGGTTCTTAAACATCTTTAAATTCTTGCAGTCAGTGCATAGACAGTACATATATTCCACCCCCTTATTCAACATATCCTCCTCGGCACCTCTTGTAAAAGTAGACACGCCTTTAATGTACTTTTCACTCACACGGTTTGCGGCATACATTCAGCTTCGGTCCTACGTTATGTGTATATATAACAACTTAGTATTAAAAATTAAATTAATTAATTATTATAACATATATACCACATGCATTGAGGCTTTGCTAGCTTAATTCATATTATAAACACAAAAGCTATTTCCCCAGTGATCGCTGAAGGTATATAACCAACAATTTTGACAAATTTGGCCTCCCACATGACGGGAACTGATCATGTATGGTCAAGTAGATGCAAACCATCTTCAATAACACTCATCAAAACTTAGATCTAAATTGTAATGCAAAGAAAAATAAATTTCATTACTAACAATATCTAGAGCAACCAGGAACGTATAAATCTTCAAAGCTCAATCTCTGCCTGCTCCCACCAAATTAATTGGCCTGAAATCGCCTAGCTTGCCTCCTTAGCGAAAGAGCGCAACACCAGCTAGATCTGGATCGAAATGAAGACAAATACGGTTCTAAGCGGCGCAATAAATGTCTAGCGCCATTATCGTAGACGGTGTTTAATAAAAAACCGTCTGTGATAATTCCATATTATCACAGACAGTTTTTAATAAAAACTGTCTGTGATACTAGAATATCACAGACGGTTCATCGGTAAGAACCGTCTGTGATACTCGTTTTCTCCGATGCCATCAACACAGATGGTGTCCAAATTAAAACCGTCTGTGTTAGTGTCGGTCACAGACGGTTTTGTCAAACCGTCTGTGATTTGGCGTCTAGTATTAGGCTTTCTGTAGTAGTGGCCTTAAGTCTTTTTAACTGCTTCTTCCTATGTCAGTTTTGGTCGACCTTTGTCTCTTCTTATGTTTTCCTGGAATGAAACCCAAGATCCAAACACTTTCAAATAATTAAATTGGAATTAAATTTTTAGAAAAGAGGAAATTTCAAAATGTTTAAAATGATCAAGGAAAGAGCTCTAATAACATCTTCATCGTCGTCGACCCCATGCGGAAACATATTGTGGAAAACATACAATGGCGATGTACCTAAGCCACCAAAGAATACACCAAGGCTCTGAAATGCGAGCCGTAGTAACAAAACTGATGAAAACTTCTGCATGAACAAAAACAAGACACATTTTAGTTTGATTTGAGCTAAGAACGTGGTAAAGAAACAGTCTAGATATGTAGGGAGCAAATCAATTTTTACACCAACAGTTACTAGCAGTTTAAGGTGAAAGAATAGAGCATGCCGCAAAATCAAAATATCATTCCTGCATTTGGAAACCAACAATAACAGCACACCAGCCGTATGGTTCCTGTGTTGGAAGTCTTACGACCTCTCCAGGATCTTTACGACCGGTTAAGATCGTTTACGACCGGTTCCGGGTGCTTACGACCGGTTTCGACTGCCTCTTGTTGCTGTACGACCACTCAAGTAGCCGTTTGATCACTTCTCCCTGCCGCTACGCTGAAGTTACCGTGGTCGTAACCTTCTACGATCACTGTTCACCATGGTCGAACTCCCGTTTCGACCACATTTACTTCCTTTCTACGTGGTCGGAGTCGCTTCCGACCACGTTCAGGTCTTATTGGCGTAGTCGCAGCTCCTTACGACCACTCATACCGTGGTCGTAATCTTCACAGCATGGTCGAATGCTTTATGCCATGGTCGATAGCCATTACAACCACGTTCAATGCCCCTTCAACGTGGTCGAACGCCTCTACGACCACGTTCAAATCTGTTTGCCGTGGTCGTAGCATCTCTCGATCACCTTCGTCACCTTCGCCGAAGCTTTGCTATGGTCATAGGTCCTTCCGACCACGCCTCCTTTAGTCTTGCCGTGGTCGAACGCCTTTCGACCACGTCTACTGGTACTTTGCAGTGGTCGTAAGTCGTTACGACCACGTTGGCCATGGTCGTAAGTCGACTTCACCACGTCTGCGAGATTGCTCAATAAAAAACCAACGCTTAGGGATTGCTTTTCTCTTCTCTATTACTCACAATTGCTTGGTACACCTTGGTTACATGTCTACACCCCCTTTTATACCCGGTTATTCGATTTTAACTCGGGTTCGACTACGATTACAGAACCAAACTCCGACTTTGACTCCAATTCTAATTTACAACTTCGACTTCTACTGACTTTCGACTTCGAATACAACTTCGTTTCCGGTCTGACCGGTCCGGCTGGAAAACTCTGTTTCAGCTACGACTTCTGATTTCGTCTCCGTTTCGTCTTTGATCACTTCCAAACTTGTAAAAACAAGATTATTTACAGCATCCTGTTCCTCTTTATTCCCTTATATTATCAAATCCCAGAAACTATCAATTCATATTGTATCATTGATATCAACGAAGCACTAATGTTTGTTTCAGATGCATGCGGAGACAGCTACACAGGAAAGCAGAATTCTACAGAAAAGACAATTAATAAATTTAACATGCAAGGATCAATGCCCAGACCTTTTCTCTGTACATGTTCTTCCGCCGGCTAGCCGCCTCATCCATGGGCTGATAAGTGATAAAGGTTCGGATCCAAATCCCACATGCTCCCATGGTTCGTCGTCTCGCTATCCGATATCGATGCCATTAGCCTCCTTCAACCTCTCGGTCGCAATCCCACCTCAAGACCTTACACCAGGGAACTCTGCAAGGGCCGAAAGTGACCTTCGCATAGGGCTGGATAACGAGCTGGCTCGGCTCGGCTCGGCTCGGCTCGGTCTGGCTCGGTAGATAACGAGCTGGCTCGTTATAACTAACGAGCTAAAAAGCCAGCTCGGCTCGGCTCGACAAAAAGCTCGAGTTAGCTCGTTTGGCTCGTGAGCCAGGGCAAAAAAATATCTCCATCATATATTCATCCATGGAAGTTTGGCTCGTTAGGCTCGTTTGGCTCGTTAGGCTCGTTTGGCTCGTTTGGGTACAATAGAGTACAAATTAATACATGCATGGCTCGTTTGGGTACAATAGAGTACAAATTTACACATTAACACATGCAATAGAGTACAAATTAGGTCCATGGAAGCAGCATATGCATATCTAAATTCCTGGAAGCATGGCTCGTTTGGCTCGTGAGCGGCTCGCGAGCTGGCTCGAGTTGGCTCGTTATAGCTAACGAGCTAAAATCTTGGCTCGGCTCGGCTCGTTATCCTAACGAGCCGAGCCGAGCCGAGCCAGCCACGAGCCGAGTGAGCTAACGAGCTTCGAGTTTTTCGTCCAGCCCTACCTTCGCATGAACCAAAAATGGAAGCTTTCAACTTCCTAAATAGAACTCCTCATATCTCTCATTAGCAATTCCATCTCAAATCCTCATATCTACCACCAAGACCGTCGTCACCTTGGTCTACGCAAAGCTATTCTTTGAAGAATGTTCAAGAATAGGGGGCATAAATTTCTGGGGAAATTGCACATATACCCCATAGTTAGTAGGCACTTGTAAGTTTGCCCTACACTTAAGTGGCCTTGTAATTTTGCCCCATACTTGATATGCCCCCTTATTATTTTGCTCCATTGCCCATTTAGCTCATATTTTAATTTCGTTTTTCATTTTTTGGGGCAGGAAAAATGCAGTAAAAAATATTTACAAAGTTGTCCATTAAATGCTTAAAACATTCTTATTTCGTTTTTCATTTTTTTACTGCATTTAGCTCCTATTTTAATTTCGTTTTTCATTTTTTGGGCAGGAAAAATGTAGTAAAAAATATTTACAAAGTTGTCCATTAAATGCCTAAAATATTTTAATTTCGTTTTTCATTTTTTACTGCATTTTTCCTGCCCAAAAAATGAAAAACAAAATTAAAATAGGAGCTAAATGGGCAATGGGGCAAAATAATAAGGGGGCATGTCAAGTATGGGGCAAAATTACAAAGCCACTTAAGTGTGGGGCAAATTTACAAGTGACTACTAACTATGGGGTATATGTGCAATTTCCTCTAAATTTCTCGCCAAATCAGAATGCCACTTCAAATCTTCACAGCAAACTCCTCGCCAAGTGTGAACTCCTTCCTCTGTGATCCCAGCAACAGCCAAAAAGGAGATCTTCGGTCCGCGAGCCAAGAACCAAGAATCGCAGCGTAAAATCTCCAAATAAGAGCCAAACCCCGAGGATTTGGTACCATAGAGCTAGCAATCCTCGCTCCAACCAATCCCAAACACTTCACACGGAGAGATGCACAAAGAACGATCCCTTAACCAAGAAAACCCAACAAAAAACCCAATCTTTCACCCCAAAACCTCGCCAAGATCAGGTTTCCATGCCACAGTCGCCACCCACAGCACATGCACCGAGTTGGGCTGGGCTCCAATTGGCAAAAGCGCAGCAATCGAGAACGAAGACAGTGGAGAGCGAGTCAGAGAGGGGAGAGAGCAATACGCAAAGGCCGTAAAAGAAGTTGCGGGAAGAGCACATGGTAGTAGCCTGTTGAAAACAAAATTTAATATGCAAGTTATTTTAACATATAAAAATATTCTTTACTATATGTTAAATTTGCTCATGCTTGCTTCCATGCTGGAAAAAGTTTGAACATATTACTTTATAAATTTCTGCTACTGTTTTTCAAATAATAGTACATTTGCTTCGTACGGACCCAGGGCCGGCTCAACGTTTTCAAGGGCTCTAGGGCAAATTCGACTCTATAGACCTTTTACTATAAATTTTTTTCTACTTATAAAATATGTAGTTTAAACTTTATATTGTCTAAAGTGATGTGTCATCTACTTTTAAGAAACCAAGAAAATGTATATATAATTTCCACCCAAGGCACCCATCATTTCAACTCTCCTTGATATATAGTCAAACCCAATGAATTTCCACACAATAGAATGGTCAACTAGATAATACTTGAAAATGTAATAGGTCGGCAAGCACAACAGATGCATCACACATGGGTTGCAGCAAAGAATGTAGGATACTACATTTCAATTACAAAAGTGAATAACCATGACCCTTCTGATTGGTTAATTAAAAAAAGTACTGTAATGTAATCCTTGGATGGATAACAAACCTAACCATTTTGCTATGACACCAAAAGGTCCTGAACTGAATTTTGACGAGTGAACTTGCCAAAACTAATTTTAAATAAGTATTGAGAGAGGTAAATAAGTCTGATTCTGGCCAACTAGTACTGCAGAACTGGAGTTCTTTTCCCACAACAAATATAATAACAGAGATAACATTTTCAACAATCATGATGTCGATGATACACAAGAAGATCCCAACTGTAGCAATTGTTCAACCATCCACACTGACCTTAAAAACATTTTGCCATTAATAAAAATGCATCTAGCACTTTATTTCCAAAACAAACTTTTCACTGTAAGGTTAAATTGAGTTTGCCCTGCAGAAAAGAAAAGTGCCGATATGAAACCCACAAGAAAGTATTAGCAAACAGGAATAATATGGACAAAAAGATCTCCGCGGCCGCAGCGAATCCGCTCTGGTATAAGATGAGCGCGGAGGCCAACGTCTCACCTGCCTCCTCCTCCTCCTCTTCCCACATCCATCCATAGGCTTCTCAGATCTGCGGATTCGTCTCTGTTTTCTTCTGATGATCTGCGCGCCTCTGCTCCAAGTCTCGGCGCCGAAACCTGCAGCTGGGTTTCGGGTGTGCAGGATCCGGTGCGCCGTGGCCGTGGCCGTCGCGGCGGCGAGGCCGGGCACGCTGTACGACGTGCTGGGGCTCCGGGCCGGCGCGACGGTGCCGCAGCGGCTTTTACAGAGCAGTCGAAGCGTCGCGCACTCGCAGCGGCCTCCGCGGCGCTCCCTGTGAATGAGCGAATCGCACCGGGCGGCTTTTACAGAGCAGTCGAAGCGTCGCCGCAGGGGGGCCCTCCCTGGCCCGGGGCCCTAGGCCGGCGCCCCCCCGGCCTACCCCCAGAGCCGGGCCTGTACGGACCATTGGTTATAAACAAACTGGCAACATGCCAACACGCTATCGCGCCGTGGGACTCACTGGAAACCTAAAATTGCAATTTTCAAGATCTAGACCCTTAATTTCTGAGGCAATTTCAGAACATACAAAATTATAAAAAGCACACAATCAAGTACACTATGTAATGGCCTTCAAAACAATCATACTGTTTGGACTCATTTGCTATATTAAAAAATTTCTACAAATAATATAATTAATAAAATTTTAAGAAAAATTTAGAGCGGTAAAAATTATATAAAAATTACACAAGAAAGTACACTGTGTTGAAAAGCTCCACAAAAAAATTATTATTTTTCGAGCTCATTTGTTGTATTTAAAAATTCCTATAAAGTATATATTTAAATGATTTTTCCTGAAACTTGCTATAGTGCACCTCATGCGCTCCTTGGCCACACAAGGTCACCTCATGCGCTCCCCGAACGCATCAGGGGCCAAATGTGGAATTACACACGGTGGGGGCTATATCTGGCATTTGCGTGACACAAGGGCCAAAAGAGTCAAAAATTCCTTTTTTAGGCTCTAAGCAATGTCTTTTTTTGTTTTTAGATTTTTGTTTTTGACTTCTCCAAAATGAAACAAACAGAATGACTTATTAAAGCGGATTCTCCAAATGACTTTCTGTGTCTAAAACTATATGTGCCGTCCGCGTCACTATCACCATCGTCTACTGCCATCTTAAAAGTGCAGATAAAAATCATAAACCATATTTAAAAGCTATTAGCAGTAGTATAAAAGAATAGGATCCATGTCGGACTGCCCTGGCCTCTCAAGAAGAGAGGTGGGTGACGAGCCCACAAATTGGAATTGGAATTCTCATTTGAACCGAAAATTTCTAATGAGAGATTTTTCTTGCAATTGGATTTCCGAATCAAAAGGGAGGCAGTAAAGTGGGGTACTGGAGAGAGAAAATTCGGTCTATACCGCTCACGTATCGTGGACTTCTGAGTTTTCTCATGGCTTTTATTATAAACTAGTCACGTACCTGTGACGTTGTGATGGAACTGATTGAATGTATAGAGAATCATACTATAAAAGAGTTGCTCTCATCGGTTAGAAAGTAAAAAATGGTGAGAAGTTGAGAAAATAAAATGGTTAGAGAAGAATGGACATACAACTACCAACTCATTTTTTTATAATAGTAATGATGGTCGTCGAGATCTACATGTGTACTTTGTGGAGCCTGCATTTATGTCATGCCCGCGTGCACCGATCTCTACATTTACTGAACTACGACCAGTTTATATTTGTCACGGTTGATAGTTTTTGACTATGGTAATGGTTTTTAGATAAAAATAAATAATAGTAGCTGAAAGAAGTGGTATTTAAAAAAAAGGACGAGCAGTGAGGAAAGTGAGAAATGAGTACACGAAATGGGAGCAAGAGTGGGGTGCGTGATGCGTCCGTAACCCCTTGCCTTATCTCCAGAGAAAGATGGAAACAAGAGAAGTGAAAAAGTCATTTCGAGAAACCAGATGTTCATATTGAAGAGGCCCCACATTCATGTTGGCCAAGTGTTCCGCTACCATACCTGCTGCTCATCAGCCTTGCAAAGCCCAGACATGTGCTTGGTAACAGTGATGTCGCCATGACAACACTGGATTTTGGTTACAACGACGGGCTCTCCATGACAATCTCTACTCCTTAAAAGGAGGAGTTCAAAGTGATGGTGCATCCTACACTCCTTCCCTTTTCACTGACATGTGGGGCCACTTTTTTTGGCTATGCTCGCGCGGGCTTCACTTCAAAAATTCCTCACCTACTACCCCTCTCTCTCTCCCACCCACCTGCTTTTATCTAAAAAGAAAGAAAAGAAACACCCTCTCTCTCTCCCTCTCACCGGTAGAGGAAGGGGGCGGAGGAAGGAGGAGGCGCGGCTGCGGCGGGGGAGAGGAAGGAGGCGACGGCGGGGGCGGCGCCGGTTGGCAGGCGTGTGAGGGAAATATAGTGAACTGCTTGAAGAATGTAATTTGCGATGCGCCTTCCTTTGTGCAGATGACCTCGGTGATTTTTCTTCTGAATTGAAGCTGTCATTTTTCCAGCTGGGGATCAGTCATCAGATATCAGCATCTATTGTCATGCAGGTTTGATATTCTTATCCTTTGCCCTGTCATGTGATTTTGTTATCCAATAGCAATATGTGAATGTTGTTGATTTAGGTCTTTTATTCTTTATATCCCCATTTGTATGATCTTGATTCCCATGCATTTCCTCTACAAATAGTTATTTTGTTGTTCAATGATCATAGCTTCTTAAGTATACATGTTCTGCCTAAGTGCACGTTCCGTTTTAGCATAAACCAAAAAAATGGGAGGAAGGTTATTATTCATAGCTTTCATACTTTAAAAACTGATAAATTTATGGTTGAGAATCGTCTACATGTAAATTTATGAGTAAATTGTAGCATAAATCCTTAAACCTTCGGTTGCTCTATTGTTTCTATGAGCTTGAGAAGTCAACATTTGGGTCCCTAAACTTGCAGACGTGTTTCACTTAGCCTAACAATGCAAATTTAAGGGCCTCATATAAAATAGACTGGAACTACTTATGTAAGTTTGGGAACCAAAATATTGAGTTCTCAATTTCATGGATTTATTGGATACATGTGCAAGTTTAAGCACCTTTGGTGCAATTTACTCTAAAATCTTCATAGAAGAAAATTTCAATAAGCCTGTGCCAAAGGGGCGAGCAGCTCAACTGGTGCAAGATCCAATTGACCCTTCATACCGAATAAGTTACTAATCAGGCCATAATCAACCTAGGACACTCTTCTTACATCTTGCGGAACCATCATTTAGGTTTGTACTTATAAGGAGAAGTCATTCATTTCGTTAGATCAACTGTTAGTTGTAGCCTTGCTTATTTTGCCTATTGGGGCCGATGCTAATTTACACATTTACATCAGGTACTAGCTGAAAGTGGAAAAGGTCCTGTAGGAGAGTTTTTATTTGTAGATTTTTCTATAATGGAGAAATGAACTTTGTGTAATTCTTTCGCAAGCAATTCAAGTGACTGCTTCTCTAATTTTGATGTTGATAAACTTGTTTGACTTGCTGAGATTTATGCTGATGATTTCACGGATGCTAATCGGTTCTTATTAAGAAATCAGCTTCAAACTTTTATTCTCAACATTAGAAGAAGTGAAGAATTCAATGGATGTCATGATATATCAAAACATGCTCAATTGATGGTTCAAACAAGAAAAGATAGAACTTTTCCATTGGTATATCGCCTCATTGAGTTGACATTGATACTTCCGATGGCAACGGCATCTGTTGAGAGAATATTTTTAGCAATGAATATTATCAAAACAAATTTGCGCAATAAGGTAGCAGATGAGTGGCTCAATGACTTGATAGTGTGCTACACTGAGCGATAGATCTTTTAAAAAGTATTGATGATGATAAAATCATAAACCGCTTCCAAGGCATGAAGTCGCGTATAATGCATTTTCCCTGTGATTCAAATTTATCTTATGATTCAAATTAGTTTATTTGTGATATGTTTTATATGATCTAAATTTTTATTGTCTTTCACCAGTTTCTATTATATCACTAATTTTCATATGTTTCATACACAGGTGACTTATCGCTAATCTGCACGCATGGTAGAATAATTATATATTCTTGCGTATGCGTTTTGTATTATCGACTTTCGAGGTACCTACTTTATATTTCTTGATTTTGCATTATTTGTCTCTAATTGTGTGTTTCTATATGAATTTGAAATTCTGTAAAAAGTAAAACACTATATTTATGTCAATTTAGTTTAGTCCGACAAAAGATTCAGCCTAGCCTCAATTTTATTCCTAGCTTCGTCACTGATCTATAGTGTTCTTGTTTGATAGACTAATTTTAGAGTATTTCCTTTGCTCCATATCATTTTGCAATTAGACTTTTTAAATGTTACGATTATGTTTTAATCCGTAGCAATGCACGAGCATCCAATTATATGATCTAAATTTTTATTGTCTTTCACAAGTTTCTATTATATCACTAATTTTCATATATTTCATACACAGGTGACAGGTGACTTATCGCTAATCTGCACTCATGGTAGAATAATTATATATTCTTGAGTATGTGTTTTGTATTATCGACTTTCGAGGTACCTACTTTATATTTCTTGATTTTGCATTATTTGTCTCTAATTGTGTGTTTCTATATGAATTTGAAATTCTGTAAAAAGTAAAACACTATATTTATGTCAATTTAGTTTAGTCCGACAAAAGATTCAGCCTAGCCTCAATTTTATTCCTAGCTTCGTCACTGATCTATAGTGTTCTTGTTTGATAGACTAATTTTAGAGTATTTCCTTTGCTCCCTATCATTTTGCAATTAGACTTTTTAAATGTTACGATTATGTTTTAATCCGTAGCAACGCACGGGCATCCAACTAGTGGTGAATACAAAGTAATGTACTAAATAGTGAATAGCGGGGTAGCAGTGGATTGATGTCCATATAGCGGATAGTGGGCTCAACTCAGGCCTGTCCAAAA
Source organism: Dendrocalamus latiflorus (assembly GCA_017311315.1). Taxonomy (NCBI): domain Eukaryota; kingdom Viridiplantae; phylum Streptophyta; class Magnoliopsida; order Poales; family Poaceae; genus Dendrocalamus; species Dendrocalamus latiflorus. The sequence goes on from CM029623.1 coordinate 26,050,600, forward strand.
CGGGCGATCAAGATGGAATATGGGTTAGGTTGTACTAGCTATAGGGCATGTTCTTTTTTTAGCTTATGGCTGTGACTTATGGCTGAAAATTTTGATTTTGTGCTGCTCGCGACAGAGATTACGGAGAGAGATACTCGCTTGTGATTTTGACTAGTACAAATGTTGGGTTTTTAATGTGCACTATAATTAATTTGTAGACACCATCTTAAAAAATGCTGTATTTAAAAATTAAATACTATAAAAAATTAAAAATTATTTTTAGAAGCCATCCATAAAGAACAGACCAATACGTCTAGCTAAAGCGGAGCCATGTTCCAGTACTTGTGGGCTTTGTTCTTTTCCTCCGAAGCTGGCGGCTTTTAGCTTTTGCTACAGTACCTAACTTTCAAATGGAGTATTTTCTCAAGACAGAATCTACAAGTTAGACGATGTACACGTTAAAAGCCCAACATCTGTAACAGTCAAAATCGCAAGTGAGTATCTCTCTCCGTAATATATACCGTAAACAACTAAAACTCAAAAATTTCAGCCAAAAAACTATAATCCGCAGTCGCAGCCAATTACGCCTTGTATCCCACGAGCCGTTTGATCCGGTCTAGAGTCGCCATGAGCATAGGCTGTACCGCTGGGCCTACATGGCCATGTAGCATGTGTTAGTAGTTGGCTCCAACACGGGATGTATCGGGCTGGGCTGCTGGCTCGCGCTTGGCCTCACCAACACGAAACACTTAGCGTACCCGTGTGGGTCTTTCGGGGTTTGCTCGCGCATGCGCTTGGGCCACACCCCCCACGCGCCGAACTTCGCTGTTAACGGACAGTCGCAATAGCGGCCCCTATATCGGCCTGATAGCCGTAATAGCGATCGCAAAATTTCAGCTTGCTATTTTCCGGTACCACTTCGTCTCCGTAGCGCTGATACTTCGCTACCGCAATTGTGAGTGTAATTGTGTCCGCTACAGATGCTATTTAGTACGTTGATATGGAGTGACAAGCAAAGGAGAGGCGCAATGAAAATTCGGGTAGAAGACTGAGCAATGGTAATTTTGATTTTTTTCGGAAAAGTAAGTTTTTTAGTGTCATTTTGAACAAGTTTGTGATTCTAGTGGCGTGAATAGGCCCTATTCATAACGGATTTTGCTGATGGTTTTTTTTATTAGAATGAATACTGTAACGATTGTTAGCTTTTGGCTGAAACATTCAATTAAAGGAAAATAAAAAAAGAGAAAAAAATTATATCTCCATAGATAATTTAAAGAAAAAAAGACATATTAAGAAGTCAACGCATTCAAAACGACTTTCAGCTTTATAGAGCAAGAAGCCAAAAGCCGTTTTGAATTGGCATATTACAAAAAAAGCAAGGAAAAAAAATTCTAAATTCACGAATCCTAAGTAACATAGAACCAAATCAGTCCTACCAGAAATGCACAGTAAATTTCTCTAAAAAAAGAAATGTACAGCAAATTCTTTCCTTTGGACTCATGCAGACATTTTTAGTCCCCACAACTACAACCCTGCCGATGCTGAGCTAGCAGGCTCCTGGTCCCGCTGCTGCCATTGATGCCCTCTTAGATTAGTTGCTAGTCCTTTTTTTTGGTTTGGGCTCTTTGGGATCCAAGCTTCCCAATTAGTGGGAGGATTACTGAAATGTTAGTGATTGTACTTCTACTAACTTTGTATATATCTGAGATCTAGATTTTGTTCTTGACTTTGCTGCGTTACTTTTTTTCTTTTCAAACTAGACTATTTTGTACTAACACCTAGAATTAGATTCGAATAGCCAGGAATGCACCATTAAAAAACTTAAATGTTCGATTGGAATCGAGATAATGGATAGTAACAAGTTTCGTATTTATTGTTTTATTTTATTTTTCAAGTAAATGTGTCATTGTTTGATTGGATCGAGATAATGTTAGCTAAAAATTAACAGTCATAGCTGAAAATTAGAAGTTAAAGTCAGTTGGAGTAGGAAAGCTAAAGCCAATCGGTTAGAAAATTTCTTTCAAGCGCAGTGACTAAGCCAGCCACGCATGAAAGGTTTCGCATGCAACCCGTGCAAAATAGTCCTCTTGAGACGACGCACAGAAAAAACCCCCCAGAAAGCAGAGCATTCATTTGCACTCAAACAAAGGGCGAGAACACACGGTTGAGAAAGGCAAAGCGACCTCGGATTATATATGTGTTGCCTCTTTGGCGCTGCTGAGGAGAGAAGAATTGCTTCCTGGTCACTGGTCAGGAATAATGTCTACTTTATCAAGATTTTATCTAATAAGATGATTACAATAGCTAACAAATCGTACTGCCTAGTAACGCAACTTTGAGTAGGCAACATTAGCACTTCAAAACTTCCTTGGAATCAGAAACACATCCGGCTAGACATCAAGAGACAGCTAGTTTAAGAGCAGGCAACCACAGTTCATTATATTGGGGTACAAAAGAAACAGGATTAAGGAGGTAAGAATAGAATGACCAATTGTCTAAATTTTATCTTCAATCTAGATATAAAAAAATTTAACAGTACACACCTAAAAAACTAAATCATATATGGCAAACTAGAAAGGTGCATGAATTGCATAGTCATAGCCTCATAGGCAACGCGTTATTTGTGCCTTCAATTGCTTCCCTGGGAGTCTTCAAGCCGAGGCCAGTATTCTTCCAGAAGCGGTTACCTCCTTTGCCAGTCTGCTTCCCTTTGCCAGATTTTTTTGGGCTGAAATAAAAAAATGGTAAAGATTATACATGCCATATTTAAAGAACAGCAAGCATAAGACGTAGAAGCAGAGTCCTCATCAAAGGAAGACCTTTGGCTGCTTCAAGAAAGCCTTCTCAGTCTGCACAAAGGAAAGAGCACCATACATCAAAGCTAGGTGTAGGACCGAAATGGCAACAGAGGGGGGGTGAATGGTGCCTTCAAAAACTCTCTAAGACCCCACAAAACAAATCGATCGAGAAGACTGGCTTCTCTGGTCGAACACACGTGGTCGTAAGCCAACTGATGGACGAACACCACGTGGTCGAACACTTGCCCGAGCCGACAAAAGAAATCAAACAGAGAATACTGCGCGGTTGAAACAAGAACGGTGCTCTCGGGAAGAACTGGCCAAGATGGCCTTCAGGATGATTCCCAGTTCAAAGCAAGCCAACATAGCCCAAAGCAAAAGAAGCTCAAAACCAAATCAAGATTGAAACAGAAAGATCAGGAGACTGCACAGAAAAAGGAACTGAAATAAGATACACATAGCTCAAAGAACTTCGGAGAATTTATTTCTCAAGAGTACTACAGAGGAGTCCCGATACGCATGGACGTTAGGACATGAGGAATGATTACAAGTAGACTCAGCTCATCCCCTCCTTCTCATCCTCAAGAACACCAAGAACTACATGATTCTTGGGAGGAACACAACACAGAGCTACGAAGGAGACAACAGCACACCTCTGTCTCTCCTGCTCTCACCTACTCTCAACTGCAAAAGAGAAAAGCAAAAGACCCCCAATCCCCTGGAGCTACATGCAGGAGACACCCCTCCTTTTATAGCCTCCACTACCGGGTTTGCTGTCCTCTTTACCCATTAGCGAGAGTCACTCCAGTGCTTTCACAGAGATACAGCTTCCTTTACAGCTTTCCGCATTTCTCCAAAATGCCATCCGGCTGCCTTCCTGGAAGCTTCCTCTGCCTTGCCTCTCAAGTCTTGCAACCACCTCACAAACCTCGTCGTCTTCAGCACCTCCTGGCCGCTCTTGACCTCAGCACCGCCCGTGCCTAGTCTCGGCCCTCCATGCCTCTCCACGACTAGTCTCAAAGTCCTGCAAAACATCATCAGACAAGCAAACCATTACATAGCACCGCTCACAATAGTATCCAACCACGTGAGCCAGAAATCAAAACTCAAATCATACTCTTACCAAGTCGTATACCACCTACGACCAGTCGAGAATAGAGAACAGTGAATGCACACGACATACGACCACAATATCAAGCCATACGACCAGAAGCAATGAGTCTACGACTAAGCTCAAACATCTCGGGCACAACCAACCGCCTCTCGAGACCAAACGACCTGTTATCAAAGGCTACGGCTGCTTATCATGTGATCGAACCACCTTCCGACCACGTTCATCGCTTCCCCCCATGGTCGAACCTTGTTCAGACCATGTATACTGAGTTTCACCGTGGTCGAAGCCTTTTCCCGATCACGTACGACTTGTTTCATTGTGGTCGAAGCCCTTTCGACCACATTTGAGGACTTCCGACCGCAGCCGCCCACTTCTGACCGCATACGACTCCCTCACAACATGGTCGAACTCTGCCGACTTCTTACGTGGTCGTAGATTTTTGAGCGCCGATTTCGACTGCAGCCTACTACAACGTGATCGTAGCTTCGACTTCCGACTTCCAACTGCTTTCAGCTCATGACAACGTGGTCGTAGCTGCATTCGACTACGACCAACGTGATCGAAAACAACCTGAATGACCTCCGACCATGCCCAAAATGGTCGTATACGCCACAACGTGGTCGTAAATGGCTCGGCTGGCTTCCGATAGCGCACACCGTGGTCGTAACGACTTCCGACCACGGCCAAATCAGTTGTACTCTCTTCTGGTGCCCTTTGACCACGGCCAGAGTGGTCGTAGACCCCTCGGGTGACCTTCGACCACGCCCAAAGTGGTCGAAAACAGTGCGCACGACTTTCGACCACGACCAACGTGGTCGTATTAGCTGCAGAGCACTTCGCCAGGGCTACGACAATGCAGAACTAGCAGAGACCTTAAAAACTAAACTCAATCTTCCTAGAACAAAAGTCAATTACTCACCACAACCATGGGAAGCCTCCACATGGTCTCTCAATCTCCCCCTTGATGAGTATATTGACAAACCCAGAGAAAATAAGAAGTTGAGTTTGTTTTGAAAAGTCCAACATGGTCCAAAGAAGAGAATGAAGCTAATGACCATGTCGACAGAAGGAACACTAGAGCAACGACTGAAAGAGCAAATTGATCTCCAAAGCTCTAAACTGTTCCCAACAGACTTTTTCTTCTCTATTCTCCCCCTTTTAGCAATAAACACATCAAGATGCAATAGAGAGAATATGACATGTCAATGAATGAATATGGCTGAAGTTTGTTTATTTAAGCATTTAGAGCCATGAGAATTATCCATATTGACCATAATGTAATATACCAAGCCATAACTAAAAAAAATGCTATCTAGATCATGACAACATATATATAAACCAGCTAGAGCACAAAGATGACAATCTGAAATGTAATGCATTTTGAGAGCAAGTCAAGTCATCAATGAGTAAAGTCTAGCTAGAGACATCCAAGGATGATACAGGTCATGTCAATAAGCTAAGCGGAACAAAGAAGCTAACATTGAGTCCAAAATAGAGTGCTATAAGCTCAAGATGGAAACATTGGTTAAGGTACTTGGTTCTGATTGTAGATTAAGCAAATTGAGCACATTGAACATTGTCTTTTGAAGCATATGGTTGTTTTCAACCTAATTTTTTTGTTTATGTGCTAGATCTCAAGCCTTATGCGACTACTCCAAGCAATAAGCTTAAGAAGATAGTCTAGGTCATCCAAAACTCCCCCTGAGTTCATGCCTAGTGCAATGGCAAGCTGTCTCATAGGAAAGAATTGGTGAGATCAGTTTTTTCGCACAAAAGAGATCTTTTTGCTTTTTAACACATTGTACTAACTCATGTATCATCAGGAGACTAAAACAGCTCAAACTAAGGCTCAAAATAGATTCAACGCTCTACTCAGCCTATTTGACATGGCATGAATCATAAAAGAATAGCCCAAGAAAGACTAAACTCAAGTGCTAGCATGACAAGTTTAATTTAAGTTGATCAATTTTACTTAACTTATCATGGCAAACGCTAGTCTACACATATGAAGTCATGATAAATTTAGCAAGCTAAGCACAAGTCATGGCAAGGTGTAAAGCATTGAAGCATGTCATAACAGGATAATAATCAAGGCTCAATGCAGTTTGATTATAATGCGAAATGCTGAAAATGCATGAAAGACCAGCTCCCCCTCAACATTAGATGCAACGTTTAGTTCAAGTTGAGTTAAGTCAGAATTAAGCTCCAGAAGCTCCCAATTGAACTCCCCCTGAACCAAAGCAAAAGAATCGAGAAGCTGGGAAAGAAAACAGCAAACAGGCAGTCCTTAAAGCATAGAAAAGATATAGAGGTAACTATGGCTCAGACTGACTCTCATCTACCCCATATGACTCCAGGACAATCAGCTGACAGTAAATCACACACTAGAGAGCAAACACGTACCCTGTCTACCCGAGGGTGGCCCAACCCTAGCTAGAACCTACAAGAAGTGAGTGAGCTCGACCTAGTAAGATAAGAAGCAGCTAATCCTGGAAGCACAAGATAAGAGTTAGAAGTCTAAGCATCTCAGCAAGAGAAGCACTCTAACCTATGCTGGAAGGACTAAACCCAAATGCACCCCGAGTGCAAAGCAACAGAAATGAGACAGAAGCATAATCAATATAGTAAAGCAGTAAAGTCCAAGCTCCCCCTCACTACAATCCGTAAGGACACACCACCCCAAGCTCTCCCCGCAGAGCTGAAAACCTCGAACTATCCAAAGGCTTGGTGAAGATGTCAGCCAACTGGTGGTCACTCTCCACAAACTGGAGTACTATGTCACCTTTCTCTACATGGTCTCTAAGGAAGTGAAAGCGAATATCAATATGCTTGGTCCGAGAGTGTTGCACTGGGTTCTTAGCAATGTTGATAGCAGACGTGTTATCACAAAAGAGTGGAACACTGTCTAAAGCTAACCCAAAATCCCGCAGGGTCGAAACCATCCAAAGTACCTGGCTACAGCAACTGGCTGCAGCAACGTACTCGGCCTCTGCAGTGGACTGTGCAACACTGGACTGCTTCCTCGAAGACCAGGAAACGAGAGAAGTGCCAATGAATTGGCAGGTGCCGGAAGTGCTCTTCCTATCTATCCTACAGCCAGCGAAGTCTGCATCCGAAAAGGCTCTCAAGGAAAGACAGGATGAGGAAGAGTACCAGATACCATAGTCAATGGTAGCTCGAAGGTACCGAAAGATGCGCTTCACCGCCTGACGGTGAGATACGCGAGGAGAAGCCTGAAAACGAGCACACAGACACACGGAGAAGTGTATGTCTGGTCTCGAGGCAGTGAGGTAAAGAAGGGAGCCGATCATACTTCTGAACTCTTTCTGATCAACTGGCTTGCCATCCTTATCTGGGTCAAGATAGGCTGTCGAAGCCATGGGAGTTGACACCGGCTTACCATCACTCATATCGAAGCGCTTCAGGAGGTCACGAGTGTACTTTCCTTGATGAAGAAATGTACCCTCCCGAGTCTGCTTAATTTGGAAGCCAAGGAAGAAGGTCAACTCACCCATCATACTCATTTCAAACTCGGTGCTCATGACATCCGAGAACTGTGAAACCAGAGTATGGGAAGAGCCGCCAAAGATGATGTCATCGACATAGATCTGGACTAGCAGAAGGTCACTGCCATGACGGCGGACGAACAAGGTCTTGTCTACTTTACCCATTTCAAACCCATGACTCAACAAGTAGGACTTAAGCCTCTCATACCAAGCTCTGGGGGCCTGCTTAAGTCCATACAACGCTTTGGAAAGCTTGAAGACATGGTGTGGGTATTTGGGGTTCTCGAAACCTGGAGGCTGTCTGACGTAAACTTCTTCCTCAATAAAGCCATTGAGAAAGGCACTCTTGACGTCCATCTGGTAAAGCTTGAAACCTTTAGAAGCTGCAAAGGCAAGCAGGATTCTAATGGCTTCAAGTCTAGCTACAGGGGCAAAGGTCTCCTCGAAATCTAGACCCTCAATCTGGGAGAACCCCTGAGCTACCAGTCTAGCCTTGTTTCGAATAACCACTCCATCCTCGCTCTGCTTGTTCTTGAACACCCACTTAGTCCCAATAATATTGTGACCTCGCGGGGGCTCGACAAGCGACCAGACCTTGTTCCTCTCGAAATTTTCTAGCTCCTCATGCATGGCATTGACCCAAGACTCATCAGATAAAGCATGAGAGACATCTTTGGGCTCAAAGGAGGCAATGAAAGCAGAATGGAGACAGAATTGAGATAAGCCAGATTTTGAGCGGGTAACACGCTCGAAAAGGTCTCCAATGATCTGCTCTGAAGGATGAGCTTTCTGGATATGTCTAGGAGGTCCAGGATGAGATGAAGGAGTGGCCTCTACCTCGTGAGCTGACGAGGTAGGAACAGAGCCACCAGCTCCAGAAGAAGCAGAAGGCATGGGCTGATCACCTCGAGGTGCGGTGGAAGACGGCACCTCAAGGGGTGGATGAGGGACAGGATCAGGTAGACAACCGTCGTCTCCATCATCCTCATCATCCACAAAGATGGTCTCGGACTGCTCTAAAGAACCTGAGATATCGGGCCTAGTCCCCGGACTGGCCTCGTCAAAGGTCACCTCACAAGTCTCTACCATTTTACTAGACTCGCAGTTCCAGACCCTATAAGCCCGCGAAGAAGGCGAGTAACCTAGAAAGATCCCATCACAAGAACGTGACTCGAACTTATCTAGGTTCCCGGACTTCAGAATAAAGCACTTGCAACCAAACACACGAAAATGAGAGACGCTGGGCTTTCGCCCGTATCTCAACTCATAAGAAGTGCGGTGCAAGTGTGCTCGAAGAAAAACTCGATTTGAGACATGGCACGCGGTGGCTATAGCCTCAGCCCAAAACTTCCGCGGTGTAGAGTACTCATCAAGCATCGTCCTGGCCATCTCGACCAAGGTACGGTTCTTCCTCTCCACAACGCCATTCTGCTGAGCGACGTATGGAGAAGAGAACTGGTGCTCTACACCTGTCTCACCACAGAAACTCTCAAAGTAGGAATTCTTGAACTCCGTGCCATTGTCACTGCGGATCGCTCGTAAGGCACCTGGGAGCTCTACAGAAAGCCTACTGAAAAGACCTCGGAAATGCGAAAACGTCTCATCCTTCGAGGCTAAGAAAAACACCCAAGAATACCTCGAGAAGTCATCGACCACAACAAGAACATACCACTTCCCTCCTGCTGACTGCACTCGAGCTGGTCCAACTGTGTCCATGTGGAGCAGCTGTCCCGGTGCATCGGTCATAGTAACTGTGACCGGAGGGTGAGGAGCGGCAACCATCTTGCCGTGCCGGCATGGAGAGCAAACAAGGTCTTTGACCATCTTGAGTTTCGGCAGACCACGAATGAGATCGTGGCCGCTAACTCGGGTCAAATGGTCAAATCCAATATGACCAAGTCTCCTATGCCAGAAAGAGAGGTTGCGGGACTCAGAAGCAACTAAACACCTGAGAGGATCACCAGAAGACTCAGAAAAATCAGCACGAAAGATCCTCCCATAACGAGAAATCCCGCAAACCAGACTACCCGAAGAATCAAGAATTTTACAAGCATTTTTCTTAAAGCTCACCTCGAAACCGTCATCAGTAAGCTGAGAAACTGAAAGCAAATTGTACTGCAGCTTACTAACCAAGGCTACATCTTTCAGAATAAAAGAATCATTAATGCGCACAGTACCTTTGGCGATGACGCGCCCAGATGAAGCATCTCCGAAGGTGATCGTCTCATCACCTGGAGCACGGGCAAGGGAAGAAAACCAACGGGAGTCTCCGGTCATATGACGAGAACAACCGGAGTCTACAAGCCAAACCTTTCCCTTCCCTGCCCGGCGAACCTGAGTCAAACAGAGAGTAAAGTCTCAGTACTGGGATAAATCAAGAGTGATTTTGGCACCCAATACTGAACAACACGTCGAGCAGATGAAGTAGTCAAGCACGACTGACCTCTATCTACCCTACGCTCTCCATGACTCAAAGAAGCAGAAGGTCTGTGAGCAGACCTGAAGCTGTTGCGGGGTCCGACTGCTACGGGAGAGCGAGTCGGAACACCGGCAACACACTGATCACGCCGCGGGTAGCTATCTCGACGGGGAAACCGAGATCTACCCTCAGGACGGCGGAAGACACGACCCGGAGCAGCACAAGGACGAAAACCAGAAGACTCAGAAAAACCAAGTCCTCGATGCTGCCCAAACCTGTCAGAAGCAAACCTGGACCTCGTGCTAGTCTTAGGTGCACTCAGGATCTGGGGCTGACCCTGAATACGCCTAAATGCCTCTGCACGGTCTCTACGCGCAATCCTAGCGCGCCTGAAGCATCGATCGACTGTGTGTCCATCCTTCTGACAGAAGGTGCAGTGGTACTTCTCCTTCTGAGAGGTAGAAGTAGCACGGGGAGGCTTCGCCTTCTGAGAGGCCGAAGCTGCAGGTGGACTCACCTTGCTGTCAGAGATCCCTTGGACAAAGCCCGCTGATTTGAATTTAACCTCATCAGATCTGGGCTCGACCTCGATCACACCTCCTACTATGGGTCGGAGAATAGCAGGTGGATGCTTCCTCATATCCTCATAAAAATCATATCCTAGACCTTGATTGAACTTGCAAATCTTGGATTGGTCTAGAATAAGATTAAGCTTCTTCTTGCCTCCTACAAATCTCTCGAGAGTGTTCATAAGGTACTGACACTCCCGAAAGAGAGAGGTGCAAGAAGAGCAAGGGGAAGAGGGAACAGCAGGAGGTAAGGGAGCAGATGAAGAACCAACAGCAGAGGGAAGAATGGCTTGTGCACGCACAGCCGACTCTGAATGGACAGTCCTACTGCTAGTCAGTTGGTTCACGTTCCTAGGCGTCTCCACCTTACCCTGGGGCTTCTCCCCCTTCTCAGCACAAATAGTACAAGCAGTTGGTGCCTTCACTAGTTGATCCTTAGTTAGCTTCACACATTTGTCATTCAAGGCAACGAGTTCAAGTTTTAGTTTATCACATCTAATGCAAGGTGAGCTAACAGGATCCTTAGTCGCGAATTGAGCCATTTTCTTATTAGTGTCAATCATTTCTTGAAACTGTTTTGAGACAGATTCAAGTTCAGCAGTTAATCTAGGACAATTCAAACATGAATCAATAGGCTCAAGTAAAGAAGCACGCAACTCAGCAATCTTGTGATCTGCCCGTTTTAGGTTCATCTTTAAATTATTGCAATTTTCACAAGACTCGGGCAGATCAAGGAGCATGGCATAAGGTCCTCTAGCAGCAATGTCCTTAACCTCACATGAGGTGGGAGAAGTAATCTCATCAGTAGTAAGTAGGGTAACAGCCATCCTACTCAACTCTAACTCAGCAAGCAGACTAACATTCTCCACCTTAATAGAATCAAGCTCTGAGGACACACTATCATGCGAGGTCCTTAACTTCTCCAAATCACCCAGCAAAGCACAGCATGTATCACAGTCGTCACGGGAGGGAGCAGATGTAAGAGAAGTAAGCTCCCGTGACAGTCTATCTACTTCCTTTTCTAACTCGGTACACCTAGTCCTAGCTCTAGCATGAAAACCTCCTAGCTTAAGGAAAGCTTCATTAAGTTGGTCATAGGAGGGACATACCTCGTCCGAGTCGGAGTACAGCTCGCTGTCGCTGAGTTCGCCCTCGAGGGCCATGAAGCACATGCCGGAGAAGTCGTCACCGCCATCCTTGGGCTCTTGGTCACTCGTCCCGTCGTCGTCGCTCCATCCCTCCACCTCGCTGAGGTCGAGGTCGTCGAAGGCGGTGAGGACGCGGTGGAAGAGCTTCTTGGCCTTCCCGAAGTTGCGGAACTTCTTCTTTCCCGGAGCAGGTGCTGAAGGCTTCGTGTTGCGGTTCTTGTCGGTGTAGTCGTTCTTTCCCGAACCGCCGTAGTCACCTTTACCCTTTCCAAGCTTGGGGCAGTTTGCTCGGATGTGGTTGGGGCCACCACACTCGAAGCAGATGACTGGTCCTCCTCTCTTTCTGTCTCTCCTACCCTTGTAGGCATGGGAAAACCTTCGGGCTAGGAGGGCCAGCTGATCATCCGCAAGCTGCTCTAACTGATCATCAGTTATGTCACAGAGAGCAGCAAGGGAGAAACCGCAAGAAGACTCAGAAGAGAGACCAGAAGCTGAACTGGGATCGGTGACCAAAGCCATCGACTGTGACTTCGACCTACGAGAGACAACGTCAATCTCGTGAGTCTTGAGGCGCGAGTACAGCGCGTCAAGAGTCAAGGTCGAGAGGTCTGTCGTGTCTTTGATGGTGGTCACTTTCATCTCCCACACACGCAGATCGAGTGCCGCAAGCATCTGACGAGCGTTGTCCGAGTCGGGGTATGTGAGACCGACCGCTCGGAGGTTGCTCAAGATCTTGTGGAAACGAGCGAAACACTCATCTAGGGACTCACCAGCAAGCATCTCGAATTTGTTGTATTCGCGCTTGAACTGGTCCTGTCGAACCGTCTTGATCTGGGTGGTGCCCTCATGGTATGCGTCGAGGGTCACCCAGATATCGTAGGCAGACGACAGGTGGGAGATGCGATCGAACTCGCTACGACTCAGGCCCTGGATAATGATGTTCCTTGCCTTAGCGTTTGCCTCAACATCATGCATATTCCCAGCATTGATGTTCTCATCGGCAGGAACAACAAACCGGACCTTGACCTTGCGCCAGATAGCGTACCCCTGAGCCTGGATGTATGTCTCCATTCGGCTCTTCCAGAAGGGGTAATCGATGCCATCGAAAACGGGCGGCTTGGTCGAGTACTTGTCCGTCGCCATGGCTCTTGAGACCGGTTAAGATCTATTGAAAAGAGCTAACCGGCTCTGATACCAATTGTAGGACCGAAATGGCAACAGAGGGGGGGGTGAATGGTGCCTTCAAAAACTCTCTAAGACCCCACAAAACAAATCGATCGAGAAGACTGGCTTCTCTGGTCGAACACACGTGGTCGTAAGCCAACTGATGGACGAACACCACGTGGTCGAACACTTGCCCGAGCCGACAAAAGAAATCAAACAGAGAATACTGCGCGGTTGAAACAAGAACGGTGCTCTCGGGAAGAACTGGCCAAGATGGCCTTAAGGATGATTCCCAGTTCAAAGCAAGCCAACATAGCCCAAAGCAAAAGAAGCTCAAAACCAAATCAAGATTGAAACAGAAAGATCAGGAGACTGCACAGAAAAAGGAACTGAAATAAGATACACATAGCTCAAAGAACTTCGGAGAATTTATTTCTCAAGAGTACTACAGAGGAGTCCCGATACGCATGGACGTTAGGACATGAGGAATGATTACAAGTAGACTCAGCTCATCCCCTCCTTCTCATCCTCAAGAACACCAAGAACTACATGATTCTTGGGAGGAACACAACACAGAGCTACGAAGGAGACAACAGCACACCTCTGTCTCTCCTGCTCTCACCTACTCTCAACTGCAAAAGAGAAAAGCAAAAGACCCCCAATCCCCTGGAGCTACATGCAGGAGACACCCCTCCTTTTATAGCCTCCACTACCGGGTTTGCTTTCCTCTTTACCCATTAGCGAGAGTCACTCCAGTGCTTTCACAGAGATACAGCTTCCTTTACAGCTTTCCGCATTTCTCCAAAATGCCATCCGGCTGCCTTCCTGGAAGCTTCCTCTGCCTTGCCTCTCAAGTCTTGCAACCACCTCGCAAACCTCGTCGTCTTCAGCACCTCCTGGCCGCTCTTGACCTCAGCACCGCCCGTGCCTAGTCTCGGCCCTCCATGCCTCGCCACGACTAGTCTCAAAGTCCTGCAAAACATCATCAGACAAGCAAACCATTACATAGCACCGCTCACAATAGTATCCAACCACGTGAGCCAGAAATCAAAACTCAAATCATACTCTTACCAAGTCGTATACCACCTACGACCAGTCGAGAATAGAGAACAGTGAATGCACACGACATACGACCACAATATCAAGCCATACGACCAGAAGCAATGAGTCTACGACTAAGCTCAAACATCTCGGGCACAACCGACCGCCTCTCGAGACCAAACGACCTGTTATCAAAGGCTACGGCTGCTTATCATGTGATCGAACCACCTTCCGACCACGTTCATCGCTTCCCCCCATGGTCGAACCTTGTTCAGACCATGTATACTGAGTTTCACCGTGGTCGAAGCCTTTTCCCGATCACGTATGACTTGTTTCATTGTGGTCGAAGCCCTTTCGACCACATTTGAGGACTTCCGACCGCAGCCGCCCACTTCTGACCGCATACGACTCCCTCACAACATGGTCGAACTCTGCCGACTTCTTACGTGGTCGTAGATTTTTGAGCGCCGATTTCGACTGCAGCCTACTACAACGTGATCGTAGCTTCGACTTCCGACTTCCAAGTGCTTTCAGCTCATGACAACGTGGTCGTAGCTGCATTCGACTACGACCAACGTGATCGAAAACAACCTGAATGACCTCCGACCATGCCCAAAATGGTCGTATACGCCACAACGTGGTCGTAAATGGCTCGGCTGGCTTCCGATAGCGCACACCGTGGTCGTAACGACTTCCGACCACGGCCAAATCAGTTGTACTCTCTTCTGGTGCCCTTTGACCACGGCCAGAGTGGTCGTAGACCCCTCGGGTGACCTTCGACCACGCCCAAAGTGGTCGAAAACAGTGCGCACGACTTTCGACCACGACCAACGTGGTCGTATTAGCTGCAGAGCACTTCGCCAGGGCTACGACAATGCAGAACTAGCAGAGACCTTAAAAACTAAACTCAATCTTCCTAGAACAAAAGTCAATTACTCACCACAACCATGGGAAGCCTCCACATGGTCTCTCACTAGGAAACCACTATCCAATGATTACATTCTTCAATGCTGAACAGCATGCCAAAAAAGCTGCTCCAGAGTCAAATTTCAAAGCACAACAAGTGCCACACACAATTTTAATGCTAAGGCCAAAATAAAGGTCCGCTCAACTCAGCTGCGGCTGCAGGCTACGGCTGCGGGCTTTCAGCAGCTGCTACAGTAAACGGAGCTGGAGCCGCAGCTTGCAGCCGAAGCCGGCCGGAGCCAGGAGCTGCCATAACTTCATGCCACCGACCAACGCGCCCTAGAATTAATCCCCTCTCTCGAATGCGCCTGTTGGATTAATTAGGCTTGGTTCATTTTAATTTAGCAATTAATCAAATGAAATTCCTAGGCCCACTATTAATGCTAGGTGCAATAACGGTTAGTCCCACATGGAAAACTGACAAGGAGTTGACTCAACTTAAATGGGTTGCAATTTTGTGCTCCTATAGACAAGTTGAGGAGGGCAGTTGGGATGCCACACGCGCGCGCCGCCGTGCCGTGCCGAGGCGAGGCGAGTCGGACGGCCTGGCCTGGCCTGGCCGGACGTGATGTTCTGGGCCAACTTTTTGCGGATTGTAACGGTCGTGTTAAGGCGCGTTAGTGGGCTGTAACGGACGTGTTGATTGCACCGTGGTTATGGCGTCCGTTACTGGTAGCGGACTCATTATGGTGTCCAAGATCGTCTCTCCAGCTCCTAGGCGCAGTTACATAACCGGCCCTTTCCTTCTTTTTCCGTGTGTCTATTCTTTGCTGCTGCGCTGCTCTTTGCAATCTCCGGTTCAGAACCTTGTGCGCAAAAGATTCTGGGCGAGTAGGCCTCCGAAACTCCGTCTGCTTGTGTACCTGCACGGGTAGGTGGGCGATCAAGTTTTTGGGAAGCGCATTGTCGCGGCTGCTCAATCTGCGACGTCGTCTACTTCCTGGTGGTGAACTGTTCGCGAGACTGCACGGCAAACATCTTCCTGCATCACACCTCGTCCTGCATCACGCCTCGATCGACTACATCGAATAGGCCATCATGTCGATTGATGGTAATGGCGCATCCGGTGTCTCCGGCACTGGCCCCGCCCGAGGGTAAAAACTGAAAACTTCTCTAGTGTATTTGCTTCTGTGCGCTATGAATATGTTAATAGGTGCTGCTGTTAGCTTGTTCATTAGCAAATATGAATACATCGTTGTTGGATCGCTCATGCAGTTGTATGTCATGTTTTATATGCTGAATTTCTGGATTAAAATATGCTGAAAATTGACTAGATTTTCAATAATCCAAAAACTTGATAGGTCTTTTTCGGTAGTTGACTTTGCTGCGTCACTTAAGCCGCACCCTCCGTTTGATGGTTCCAATTTTAAGAGATGGCGTGCACGTGTGATCCTGTGGTTTACTGCCATGGAATGTTTTCATGTTGCACAAGGCAAGCCCGCTGAGCCTCTGTTTGATGAGGACGAACGCAAGTTCAATGTAGCGGATAACTTGTTTCGAGGTGCACTGGTCAACATACTGGCGGACAATATTGTGGATGTGTACATGCATTTGCCTACGGGCAAAGAGATGTGGAATGCACTTGAGGCCAAGTTCGGAGTTTCCAATGCTGGCAGTGAGCTGTATGTCATGGAGCAGTTCTATGGCTACAAGATGGTCGATGACCGTTCTGTAGTAGAACAAGCTCATGAGATTCAGGCGCTGGCAAAGGAGCTTGAGAATAATAAGTGCGAGTTACCGGACAAGTTTGTGGCTGGCGGTATTATCGCCAAGTTACCACCTTCTTGGTCGGATTTTGCTACCTCTCTAAAACACAAGAGGCAGGAGTTCAGTGTTACTGATCTCATTGGCACTCTTGGTGTTGAAGAGAAGGCGAGGGTAAAAGATACTCGTGGCAAGAAAGTTGCTGCTGAGGGAGGTTCTAGTGCCAATTTGGTGCAGAAGAAGAACCCTCAGGCTTCCCACAATAAGAAGAAAAATAAGCCTATTGTCAAGCCCAAGGCTACTACTGAGTTTAAGAAGAAAGGCAAAGGAAAGGGCAGCTGCTTTGTGTGCGGTGATTCTGGCCATTGGGCTAAGGATTGTCCAGACCGCAAGGATAAGCAGAAGAAGTCTGCCAATATGGTTATTAGTGATGCTGGAGGAACATCGGGGTACGGTAATTATTTACCTATAGTTCTTTCTGTTTGTCAATCACCTGAGTAGTGGGTTGACACTGGTGCTAATATTCATGTGTGTGCTGATATTTCCTTGTTTTCATCTTATCAGGTCTGTCGAGATTGCTCCTTGTTGATGGGGAACGGATCACATGCACCTGTTCATGGTGTTGGTACGGTCGATCTGAAGTTTACTTTGGGAAAGACCGTGCAACTGAAGAACGTGCAGCATGTCCCCTCCATAAAGAAGAATCTCGTCAGCGGATCTCTACTGTGTAGAGAAGGTTTTAGGCTTGCATTTGAGTCCATAAATATGTCATGTCTAAGTATGGAACATTTGTTGGTAAAGGCTATGAGAGCGGAGGCTTGTTCCGTTTTTCTTTGATGGATTCCTTTAATAAATTTGTGAACCATGTGTATAACGATGATGATGAATCTAATGTTTGGCATTCACGACTTTGTCATGTTAATTTTGGGTGTATGACACGCTTAGCTAATATGAGTTTAATCCCGAAATTCACTTTGGTCAAAGGTTCTAAGTGTCATGCGTGTGTTCAATCGAAACAACCTCGCAAGCCTCACAAGGTAGCAAAAGAGGCGAGGAATTTGGCACCGTTAGAACTCATTCATTCCGATTTGTGCGAGATGAATGGCGTGTTGACTAAAGGTGGAAAGAAATATTTCATGATGCTTATAGATGATTGCACTAGATTTTGCTATGTGTACTTATTGAAAACAAAAGATGAAGCATTGAATTACTTTAAAATCTATAAAGCTGAGGTAGAAAACCAACTTGAGAGGAAAATCAAGCGGGTAAGGTCTGATCGTGGGGGAGAGTATTTTTCACATGAGTTTACTTTATTCTGCGAGGAACATGGAATTATTCATGAGAGGATGCCTCCCTATTCTCCCGAATCAAACGGGGTTGCTGAAAGAAAGAACCACACTCTAACTGATTTGGTTAACGCCATGTTAGACACTGCGGGACTTTCTGAGGAATGGTGGGGTGAGGCTATATTGACCGCGTGTCATGTCCTGAATAGAGTTCCTACAAAGAACAAAGAAGTAACACCATTCGAGGAATGGGAAAAGAAGAAGTTGACTCTCTCATACCTGCACACCTGGGGATGTTTGGCCAAAGTTAACGTGCCAATTGTCAAGAAGCGCAAACTTGGACCAAAAACCGTAGATTGTGTATTTCTTGGTTATGCTATGCACAGCGTGGGTTATAGGTTCTTAATTATAAAAACTGGAGTACCTGACATGTGTGTTAGTACAATCATAGAGTCCAGAGATGCTACATTTTTTGAGAATGAATTTCCTATGAAATGTGATGTACCTAGCTCATCTAGTCAAGAACCTATAATTTCCCTTGATTCTTTTGTGCCGATAGAACATGTTGAGCAAACGCCTATGGAAAATCCTGAGGAGGATAACAATGAAGTTACTCGAAAGAGTAAGAGACAGAGGATTGCAAAGTCTTTTGGTTATGATTTCATTGTATACCTCGTGGATGACACTCCAAGAACCATTGAAGAGGCATATTCTTCTCCTGACGCTGACTATTGGAAGGAAGCAGTACGGAGTGAGATGGACTCTATTATGTCTAATGGAACTTGGGAGATCGTTGACCGTCCTTATGGGTGTAAACCTGTAGGATGTAAATGGGTTTTCAAGAAAAAGCTTAGGCCTGATGGTACAATTGAAAAGTACAAGGCAAGGCTTGTGGCCAAGGGTTATACCCAGAAAGAAGGCGAGGACTTCTTTGATACTTATTCACCTGTTGCCCGATTGACCACAATTCGAGTACTACTTGCCCTGGCTGCCTCTCATGGTCTTCTCGTTCATCAAATGGACGTTAAGACAGCTTTCCTAAATGGAGATTTGGAGGAGGAGATTTATATGGATCAGCCAGACGGGTTTGTGGTAGAAGGTCAAGAAGGAAAGGTGTGCAAATTGTTAAAATCTTTGTATGGCCTAAAGCAAGCACCTAATCAATGGCATGAGAAGTTCGACAGAACTTTGACATCTGCTGGCTTTGTTGTGAATGAAGCCGACAGATGTGTGTACTATCGCTTTGGTGGGGGAGAAGGAGTGATCTTGTGCTTGTATGTTGATGACATACTGATTTTTGGGACCAACCTCAATGTGATTGAGGAGGTCAAGGACTTTCTGTCCAAGAATTTTGAGATGAAAGATTTGGGAGTGGCTGATGTGATTCTTAACATTAAGCTACTGAGAGGAGGTGATGGTGGGGTTACACTTGTGCAATCCCACTATGTGGAGAAGGTCTTGAGTCGCTTTGGTTATAGTGACTGCAAGCCTGCTTCTACTCCTTATGATCCTAGTGTGTTATTGAGGAAAAACCGAAGAATAATAAGGGATCAATTGAGATACTCTCAGATCATTGGCTCATTGATGTATTTAGCTAGTGCTACGAGACCTGACATCTCGTTTGCTGTGAGCAAGCTAAGCCGATTTGTCTCAAATCCGGGAGATGATCATTGGCGTGCTCTTGAGAGAGTGATGCGCTATCTAAAGGCAACCATGAGCTATGGTATTCACTATGCTGGGTACCCAAAGGTACTGGAGGGCTACAGTGATTCAAACTGGATCTCTGATGCTGATGAGATAAAAGCCACGAGTGGATATGTGTTCACACTTGGAGGTGGTGCTGTTTCCTGGAAGTCTTGCAAGCAGACCATCTTAACGAGGTCAACAATGAAAGCAGAACTCACAGCGTTAGATACCGCCACTGTTGAGGCTGAGTGGCTTCGCGAACTCCTTATGGATTTGCCGGTGGTTGAAAAATCGATACCGGCTATCCTGATGAACTGTGATAATCAGACTGTAATTATCAAGGTGAACAGTTCTAAGGACAATATGAAGTCATCTAGGCATGTTAAGAGGTGGTTGAAGTCTGTCAGAAAGCTGAAAAACTCCGGAGTGATAGACTGAACTATGTCCAGACAGCTAAGAATCTGGCTGACCAATTTACAAAGGGTTTATCTCGTAATATGATAGATAGTGCATCGAGTGAGATGGGCCTGAGACCCACATGAGTCATACCACAGTGGTAACCTGTTCTACGTGATCGGAGATCCCGTAAAGTAGGATGGTGAAACAAGCTGTTGGTTGACTGGGAGGAGAGACCTTTACAAGGCTCATTTCTTTAGTGATGCACTTCTCTCCTATTTTGTATGGTAGGTTGGTTTTTACCTCAATGTGATCTGAGTGGCTTATTCAAAGCAGAGATGTTGGCCTACAGGACATCTTGGAAGGAACACACCTATATGAGTTCGACTGCTGGTCACAGTCTATGAGATTTGGGTGATCTCTAGATACTCATGAATAGGCATTGAGTATGACTTATACTCTCCAACCAGAGGGGATGCTTTAGGCAGCCTAGTACTAGTAAAGGAATTGGGTAAAGCATGTTCGCACAAAACTGTCAATTCAAGGCATAGTCCATTGTTCAGTTGTGGATGAGTGTAACTCCTTTCCTAGGTGGATGTTCAACTTAACAATCTCCATCGAACACTGGTATATCAAACAACAGCAGAACTGAGAGCATTTCTTGTGTGCCTTGAAATTTGGTGGGGATTGTTGGATTAATTGGGCTTGGTTCATTTTAATTTAGCAATTAATCAAATGAAATTCCTAGCCCCACTATTAATGCTAGGTGCAATAACGGTTAGTCCCACATGGAAAACTGACAAGGAGTTGACTCAACTTAAATGGGTTGCAATTGTGTGCTCCTATAGACAAGTTGAGGAGGGCAGTTGGGATGCCACACGCGCGCGCCGCAGTGCCGTGCCGCACCGCGCCGAGCCAAGATGAGACAAGGCGAGGCGAGGCGAGGCGTGGCGTGACGTGGCGGGCGGGCGGTCGGTCGGTTGGTCGGACGGACGGACTGGCCTGGCCGGACGTGATGTGCTGGGCCAACTTTTTGCGGATTGTAACGGTCGTGTTAAGGCGCGTTAGTGGGCTGTAACGGACGTGTTGATTGCACCTTGGTTATGGCGTCCGTTACTGGTAACGGACTCATTATGGTGTCCAGGCTCGTCTCTCGAGCTCCTAGGCGCAGTTACATAACCGGCCCTTTCCTTCTTTTTTCGTGTGTCTATTCTTTGCTGCTGTGCTGCTCTCTGCAATCTCCGGTCCAGAACCTTGTGCGCAAAAGATTCTGGGCGAGTAGGCCTCTGAAACTCCGTCCGCTTGTGTACCTGCACAGGTAGGTGGGCGATCAAGTTTTTGGGAAGCGCATTGTCGTGACTGCTCAATCTGTGACGTCGTCTACATCCTGGTGGTGAACTGTTCGCGAGACTGCACGGCGAACATCTTCCTGCATCACGCCTCGTCCTGCATCACGCCTCGATCGACTACATCGAATAGGCCATCATGTCGACTGATGGTAACGGCGTATCTGGTGTCTCCGGCACTGGCCCCGCCCGAGGGTAAAAACTGAAAACTTCTCTGGTGTATTTGCTTCTGTGCGCTATGAATATGTTAATAGGTGCTGCTATTAGCTTGTTCATTAGCAAATATGAATACATCGTTGTTGGATCGCTCATGCAGTTGTATGTCATGTTTTATATGCTGAATTTCTAGATTAAAATATGCCAAAAATTGACTAGATTTTCAACAGCGCCTCCCCGGTCGCCACCACCCGCGATTTCTGCCACTCCGCCCCCCGCCGCCCGCCGTGGCGACCGCATCGGCGCCGGCCAGCTGGGCCCTCCCCCCAGCTGTCGCAGCTCCCTCGCCGTGCCCCTCCGCGGTGGCCTCACGAAGCGCCACTCGCACATCCGTGCGGATGGAGTCGCGCGTCGGATCCGCAAGCACGTCCGTCCCTGTCCAAGCTCCGCGTGGTCCGGCCGTCTGTCCCCGTGCAAGCTTCGCCAAAGGGCCGGCCCTTCGTCCCTGTCCCCGTGCAAGCTCAGACAAAGGCCTGACCATTCGTCCTCGTCCCCGTCCCCATGCAAGGTCCACGCGGCCCCGCTATCCGTCCCCGTGCAAGCTCCGATGAATGCCCGACCCTCTGTCCCCGTCCCCGTCCAAGTTCGGACGAAGGCCCAGCCCTCCATCCCTGTCCCCGTCCAAGCTCTGCCCGAGCATCCCAGTGGATTCGCCCAGCGAGCAACGCCGCCGTGCGCCCGATGAACGCCGTGCCCACATCGAGGTACTGGCTTCTCGCATGCCAACAATTGCATGTATGTAGTTCATCATATTTGTTGCTGCTTTACGGTTCGATTACGTACCGTGCACTACTTCCCCCATGTCCCAACCGTGCTTGGCCGTGATGCCTGCAGATGGCCCCGGCGACTTGGACCAACGAGAGTACCCACGTGTTCCTGCAAGTATGTGCCGAGGAGGTGGAGGCAAACAACCGGCCGTATTCGAGGTTGAATACACTGGGCAAGCAAAATCTTGTCTGCAAATTTGCAGAACAAACTGGCTTGGCATACACTAGCAAGCAAATGAAGAACAAATGGGAGTAGCTGAGTCGCGATTACAACAAATGGAAGATATTGAATCTTCATGCGACATGGCTTGGGGTCGATCCTGTGATAGGTAGCATCGACGTGAGTGACGACTGGTGGGCAGTTGTTGGTGGAGTAAGTTACGATTTTGAAGTGTGGTGCTATTCGCATTACTTCGGGCGGGGCCGAACCCGCAATTATGGTCTGATATGACATCGTGCATTGTAGGGAAAGTCCGAGATGAGGAAGTTCAGGGCCATAGTCGCTCGAGACAAGGACCTCCTAGAAGTCGTGTTCGGTAACACCACCACCACGAGCGAGTGTGCATTCGTGCCGGGTGTGGATGACATCGACCTGGACATCGAGGACCTCGACGAAAGCCCAGGGGGAGATGGCAGCACCATGCATTCCCCTATGCAGGCCCCTGGCAGCAGTGCATCGCGCGTACTTCCAGAAGCAAGAGGCCATGCCTTGCACCTTTGCACCCGAGCAGCAGTCGCGTAGGTAAGCGCACTGAACGTGATGTGCAGATGAAGTGCCTGGTGGACCTTTGTGAGAGGAGCATGCAGCCCGCAAGTCGGTTGTTAGGTGCGAGTGTCACTTCCCCTAAGGGGCCACACGCAAGGGAAGACTTGCATCGACTGATGAAGATGGTGAAAGAGGCGGGTGCGCACGAAGGAACCAATGAGCACTACTATGCCTGGCAGCTTTTCATGATGCCGGAGTGCCGCCACAGCTTCTCTGTAATGGAAACGAATGAGGGTCGCCTCAACTGGATCAGGCATACTTGGGAAAGACTCGGGAACCTATGAGGAGTACGAACTTCCGTGTTGAGCGTTCTTGGTTTGTTAGCTATGTGTTGAGTTTTAATTGTGTTGTTCCATTATTGCCGAACATTAAGGCCTATTTACCGTACGAACTGACTGCTATCCGCGCTTTCCAACTGCGGTAGTCTGCATGTCAAATCCCCTGTTGTATTGAACATATGGTACTGACAACTGTCCTATGCTGCTATGTGCTGTTGTCCTGTCATGTCGATCTCTCTGTGCTGCTGTCTATGATGTTGGGCTCTATGTGCTGCTCTGTGTATGTGGCGATTGCTGCTGTCTGTGTATGTGACGATTGGTGTTGTCTATCTGCTGCCGATTGCTGTTGTCTGTGTATGTGCCGATTGGTGCTGATGCTGAAGTCTGTATGTGCCGATTGCTGCTCTCAAATGTGCTGATTGCTGCTATCAAATTGCTGCGGATTGCTACCATCAAATTGCTGCCGATTGCTGCTCTGTGTATGTGCCGATTGCTGCGGATGCTGCAGTCTGTATGTGCCGATTGTTGCTCTCAAATGTGCCGATTGGTGTTGTCTGTGTATGTGCCGATTGCTGCTCGTGTATGTGCCGATTCCTGCTCTCAAATAGCTGCCGATTGCAGCTGTCTGTCTGCTGCCGAAATGCTCTCTCTCTATGCCGATTGCTGCTCTCTGTCTGGTGCTGATTGCTGCTCTGTGTATGTGCCGAATTGATTCCAGAAATGCTACAGTCTGTATGTGCCGAACTGCTGCTCTCTGTATGTGCTGCTGCTTTGTGTGATCCTGCTCTCTATGCTATGTGTGCTTTGTGCTTTGAGCTCTCGTGTCTTGTATGTGCTGTCCTATTCTTACCGAAGTTTTTTGCTGTGTATTTTGCAGTGATGGCAGACGAGGCAATGCTACCCGCTGGCAATCAGTTGCCCGTGTTGTACATAGCCGTGGCCCTGTTTTGCGGGTACTCCGATGACGATACGGACATTGACTAAGAGACCTGTCACGTCCCAAGAAGACCAGTGCTTACTGGTTGGTAGTGGGTATCGGCACAACTTGTAGACAACGAGCGATGTCGCAATATGTTCAGGATGCGGCCAACTGTTTTCGAGGCGCTGCATGATAGGCTTGCGGCGAATTATGGTTTGCAGTCATGTCGGGAAGTGTGCTTGAAGGAATCTCTGGTCTTGTTTTGTGGACTTGCGGAGCCCCCCAATCGCAACGCCAAGGAATGAACCGCTTCGAGCACTCTGCGGGAACTATTTGCAAGAGGTTGCATGATGTCCTTACAAGTTTCTTGGCCTTAGCTGCTGACATAATCGCACCTTTAGATCCGATGTACCAGACATTGCACCCGAGGTTCCTTCAGCATAGATTCTATCCCCACTTCAACAATTGCATAGGAGCTATTGATGGGACTCACGCAGAAGTCGTTGTTTCTCACGATGACAGGGCGCGCCACTACAACAGGCATGGCTTCACTAGCCAGAACGTCCTAGCCATTTGCGACTTCGACTGTCGCTTCACATTTGTGTGTGCCAGGTGGCCGGGCTCGGTGCACGACGTTCAGATCCTACAACAAACCATGGCGAAGTACGGCGACCGCTTCCCACATCCCCCCAAGGTCGTATGGTGGATTTAAATCGGAGCACTCCATGCATTGTGACTCTTGCACTAACCGATATTTTTGGTTGCAGGCAAGTTCTACCTAGTCGACTCTGGGTATCTGAATCGGTTGGGTTACCTAGCTCCATACCACAACACGTGGTACCATTTATCCGCATTCGACAATGGGAGCATTCCAGAGGGGATGTAGGAGGTATTCAACTACCGTCACTCGCAGCTGCGCAACACCATCGAGCGCGTGTTCGGCATGTGCAAGGGCAAATGGCGCATCCTCGACAAGATTCTGACGTACAAGGGTCACAGGCAATTCACCATTATCACAGCTTGCATGGCGTTGCACAACTTTATCATCGACTACGAGTTGCGGGCGGGGGCAGCCGACAACTTGGCAGCACAGGCTGTAGAACCTTCCGAACTGCCGGCATACCCCCCTCCGGGCTGCCGCAAAGCACAGACGCTAAGAGATGGACATGACACGTGACTTCATAGCAGCGTCATTGGTGTTTTAGAGCTACATGTGTCCCTTGTATGTTCCGTGCACATGCTCGGCCGTTTGTCGTGTCTGACCAAATTAATGTGTACGTCATTTCGGCCAAAGTAATGTTGTACTTTTAATTTCGAATGTCATTACTACATGCGCAGTGTTTGCTCCTAAAGTCTCAGCTTATTGCAACATTAGTTACATCATTTCAAGTGCTACAGTACTTCCTTTAGCCACTACAGTACTTTCTTCAGCCGCTACAGTAAATTTTCAGTCGCTATAGTAAATTAAGCCATAAGCTTTCAGCCAAAAGCCCAACCGAGTGGGGCCAAAGTCTCATACATATGGAATACACACATCAACATGACCAATGAAACCTGCTATAGGCATCTAGTTATCATGGCATTGGCATAGAGCCATAGACCTACCTCCATCAGTTTGACACATTGCAAAAAAACAATTGCAGGGCTCAAAGTACAAGACATCTCTGGTAACTAAAACAACACTGCCTTATATGCAACTTTACTTTGTAGTTTGTACTATGCAACCTACTTCACACATCTAAAACCAATCTTGCGACCATTCCCAACCCCCAAACCCACAAAAAATCATCAAATTTTGGTCCATGCGCAATGAGATAATCAAGAAACCTTATCACAAAATACATAGTATGACTTCAGCAACCATCACTTAAGGGTGGAGAGTGCTAAGTCGCAACCCAAATTACAAAATGCCATAGAATTACAAAATGGACAACAACAAGAACAATAAAACATGGAGCAACTCATCAACCCCGTCCAAACTACTCGCTTATCACCACCCCATCCCAAACCACATAACTTCATAGATTCAGAATTCTAAATAGAGCAAGGCAACCTACAAAATCTACCAAATTTTGCACCCATTTCCTAACTCTCCACGCAAGAAGGACATAGATCCAAGGCTATCTAACACAAGATCCAAAATTTGCATCGGACAACGCATCAACATGGGTAGGAGCCTACACTACACCAGATCAGGTCAGGAGGCGCGCCAATTTAACAACTGGTCCTAACGGGGCACGAGAGAGGAGGCAAAACAGAGCCCGATGGGAGGAGCGCGAGGGGGCGTTACCTGCTTCGCTGTTTTTTTTGAACCATAAATACAGCAGGGGAGGCCCCCACTGTAGTACCTGCTTCGCTGTGGCTGGGAGGTATCCAACAGCGAAGGCGGGAGGGGTTGGGGAGAGGCGGTGGCAGTAGTGGCTCAAACCAGATGAACCCTAATGTGAAGGGTGTGATGATCTTATAAGGATGGGGAGGGTTTTGGAGTTCGGTTTTGGTGTATTTCTTATATTCTCGTTTTGTAGAGAAGATTATCTTGAAAAAAGTTACCGCGTGAGCAAAGAAGCAAAAACTTCAGCGAAAATTGAGAAAGCATTTTGTGCTAGTAAATGGAGTAACAGTGTAATTGGTCCATCCTTAATTTTTTATAGGGCGTTGCTAGCGCTCGGACGTATGATAGGAGTATTCCTATGTACACTCTGATACAATATTCTTAGGCAATGTGTGTAACAATTTTGATCAATGTGTGCAATAAAATGCATCAATAACAACACAATAGGGATAAAAACTTAGGAAAATATCATCTTCTCACCAGAATTACATGAAACCAATAGCTTGATCTAAGCTACGTTTTAAAAACAAATTCAGATATCCCAAACAAACAAATTTTGATGTTACAACATTTGAAAATAGTACTATCAACATTTGTTAATAATTGATGCAGTACCTTTTTTTTTACAAAGATGCAACAACTGGGATAAATTTACAACAAATTATTTCCTCACCAAAATTGTGATGAAAGCATGAGTATACAATTTAGATGTGTTTTAAATCTAGTTTGGAAATCTCAAACAAACAAGTTTACATCGTGACAACGCTTCATGATTGCTCATGCAACAATTAGAGGCAATGCTCATAACAAATTGAAATAGTACACAAGATTTTCATAACTTATAGTTTATCACTAAACAAAATTATGATGTTACAACGCTACAATAGTCAAAAATAATAGTTGTAACATTTTACAACCAATGATACAATAACCCAAAATAGATCTATAACAAATGAAGAAAGGCTACAACAACCAGGATAGATCTTGCAACAAATGAAGAAAGGGCTTGCAACAAAGCCGAGAATTGCATACAACAACCTCACCGATGTTGAGCTCACGAGAGGAGGACGGAGACCGACACCCACACTGCTACCTCATGTTAGCCAGCCTGGATCTTGGAAAGGCAAGGCTAGCCTAGCACCATCTCTTCGTCACTTGTCAACCACTTGCCGTCAACATAGTCTTCTTCGATCTCTGGCTCTGATGGGGATAGTGAAGGTGGTGGGAGCCATGGCTATGGAAGGTTGTGGCTCATCGATGCCAGGGTGGGTGGTAGAGGTTGGGGGCACTAGATTGGGGAAGAAATTAGGGAAGTGGATATGATATGAGGTAGCTAGGCGAGAGAAGGGAGAGCATACATGATAAAGAAGATTAGATGATGTAATGGCCTAATGAGAGAAGGATGGTGGGGCTAACTTGCAGCTATAGGGGTGAAGGGTGTCCGATTTTCTCTCATGCATCGTACGTCTGTGTGGTATCATTATCCTTTTTTATAAGAGAAAAGATAGAACAAAGGTTTGCCCCTTCTTGAAAAACAAAATAGGGTGTGTTTAAGGAACATGCGTGTTTTTCTAACTAACCAAGTACTTTTGCATCCTAAAATGTTGTCAAGATTCACTAAACATAAAAATTACCACCCCTTCCTTCCC